>OFHS01002728.1:0-14693 GCA_900245855.1 Calvadosia cruxmelitensis | reverse complement strand
TCTCAGACTACTCGGAACCACAACCTTTTCTCCTTTGTAGATTAGACCATCACACACTGTTAATTCGTCACGGAAATTCCAAAATGCATGCAAATCCTGGTTAACGTCCGTCTTGGACTCGGGCCATCCTGCTTGTAGACAGTCCTTTAATTGCTGGAGTTGTGAGTCATTGGCTGTAGCATCGATAAATGTGTCTAGCTGTGACGACAATCCAGGTGATGTGGATATAACATGTACTTCATACTTCTTCTCAAGATCAATGGCTTGATCTGGCAAGGCAGCACGGCATAACGCATCAGCCAGATACATCTCTGGACCTGGTTTATAATGCACAGAAATAGGGTATGGTTGTAAAGTAAGCATCATTTGTTGCAGCCTGTGAGGAGCATGGCATATAGGTTTTCGGAAAATTGTCTCCAACGGCTTGTGGTCTGTCTCAACGGTAATCTGTGTCTGTCCAAACAGATAATCGTGAAACCGAGTACACCCAAAGACAATTGCAAGTAGTTCCTTTTCAATTTGGGCATAGTTACGTTGGCTTGAAGTTAGTGAGCGTAAGGCATATGCAATAGGTCTATTGGCCTGTAGTAAAACAGCACCCAGTCCATGAGAGCTTGCATCGACCGACAGTGTAACTGGTATTTCTTGTTTAAATAAGCCAAGACCGGTGCTTCATTAATAGCTTGTTTTAATGCTTCGAAATTCTCTCGCTGAGGCTTGTCCCAATGCCATGTGATTTCTTTTTCTAACAACACCCTCAATGGGGCCGCTTTAACTGACAGTAGAGGTACAAATTTAGCAAGATATGTGATCATTCCTAAAAATCGTAAAATGTCACCTCTATTCGAAGGAGCAGGCATGTCTGAAATAGCGTTGACTTTGACCGGATCTGGCTTGATGCCATCCTTTCCCAACACATGACCGATATACGTGACTTCAGTCTGATTAAACAAGCATTTGCTCTCATTAAACTTGAGATTACGCTCCTTGGCTCGCTGAAACACCTTTGCCAAACATGCATCGTGCTCGTCTTGATCTACATCCCACACCAGCAAGTCATCCACAATCACTTCAACCCCTTCTAGATTATCAAACATTTGTGCCATCACTCGCTGAAATACTTCTGGCGTTGATTTTATTCCAAAGGGCAGCCTTTTAAAGCGATATCTTCCAAATGGGGTGTTAAACGTGCAGAGTGCTGAGCTTTCCTCAGCCAACTTAATCTGCCAAAACCCCTGATTTGCATCTAGCACTGAGAATACCTTGGCGTTAGGCATTCGTGATGCAACTTCTTCAATAGTACGCATGGGGTAGTGTTCGCGACGAATAGCTCTGTTTAGATCACTTGGATCTAAACAGATTCTCAGTTTGTTGTTTTTCTTCCTGCGTTCCAACGGTTTTCTTCATTTCTTCCTGCGTTCCAACTCTTCTCGTAGAGGCTCCCTTAATGCCACTGGCACCCGGCGAGGTGGGTGTATGACCGGATGCACAGTGGGATCTAAACGAATTTTGTAATGCACACCCTTGATAAAGCCGAGACCGTCAAAAACCTCTCTAGGCATCGTGTGAGTAGTAACTTCGCCAACACGCTGGATCAATCCTAGATCAATTGCAGATGCCAGACCAAGAATAGATGTTAGATCCGAGGAGACTACTAGAAATTCAAGCACATGATAGCGATTGCTGTGCTCACAAAGCAGCTGGACTTTACCGATAATATTCACTGAACTACCTTCGTAGGCACGCAGCTGAATCTTTGTCTTTTTCAAAACCGCATTAGTTTACAATGAATGAAAGGTGCTCCGTGAGATCACATTGCATTCCGCACCAGAGTCAATCTTCAATTTTAAAGGTTTGTTGTTCACTGTCACATCGACAAACCACTGCCTTAATCCTGATGCTTTTGTAGTTAATTCCCCAACAGTAAATCCAAGGCCTCCATCATCGCTTACTTTGTCCTCTTCAACTGTGACTTGCACAGCTTCGACAGTTTGGGGAGCCGATGTATTTTTTCCTTTACTGTGACACTTTATGGCAAAGTGATTTTTTTATGACAGTAATTACACTCTTGGTTGTACGCTGGATAGCGGTTGCGGGGATGAGACCCACCACAAGATTTGCAATAGGGATGAGCCGATATAGATTTTTGCCGATATACAGATACGATATATCGGCTACCGATAAAAAGTTACTATCGGCCGATACCGATACCGATATAAAGCCGTAACTTTCTAAAAGTGAAGTCAAACAATACATAACCCATAAAGCAACTCAAAATAAACCCAAAATTTAGCTTGCCATTTCATGGTTCGATAATCAATAAGATAAAATGTCATTTGAGTGATTGAGGACAGGATTGAAGATGAACATTTTGATCATAAGTCGCCGAAAAGCCGTCTGAATTGAAAGTAACACAGGTGAATGCTGCACATATGACGGTTTTCTCAAAAGAATATAATGGAATTTATATCGGCTATCTGCCGATATAATTTATTACATCGGGCCGATAACCGATATGAAAATATCGCCGATATATCGGTCGATACAAATACCGATACGATTATCGGCTCATCCCTAATTTGCAATTGTGAAGATCAGAATTGGCTGTTGATTTTTGTGCACTAATGCGGTCCACCTGGTGAGTTTTCGCATCCGCATGCTCTTGCATGAGGCGTAGCTGCTTGCAGGATTCTTCTGCTGCTCGGGCAGTACTAACGACTTTTGTAAGTGTCAAATCATCCATTTTCAAAAGCCTTTCTTTGACATGCGCATCCGCAACCCCAAATATAAACTTGTCCCTTACCATATCTTCTACTTCTGTATACTCACACGTCTTCGCTTTCTGTTTCAGGCGAGTCACAAACTGATCTGCCGTCTCACCTTCCTCCTGACGACATGACCAGAACTTGTAGACAACAGTTTTCCTAGGGTTGCACTAGCGGTGGAATGCATCGGTGACTGCGTCGAAGCTCTGTCTAGCAGCAGCATCTAGCTGGAAAGTGTTGTATATTTCCACAGCGTCTTCGCCCGCGAGATGCAACAAAACTGTGATCCGACGTGCATCAGATTTTTCATTGAGTCCGGACGCCTCCAAATATATAGTCAATTGCTGCAGGAATCTTCTCCAATTCTCACTAACATTTCCTTGCAGGCTCAAAGTTGTTGGTTTGTTAAATTGATCCATCCCACTTCTGACACCATGTAACAACTCTGAGCACACAATCAACAACAAACGTATAATATATTCAGCATACAGTTATCGCGTCCGAGCACTCGCGGTGGCCATCATGAACTTGCTCCACGTGGCTGTCGTGCCCATGCAACATACATAATTCATGCTTAATTATGAACAGCATTGACTCTTTCACTGAGAGACGGAGTGCTAAATTACTTTTGTAATTTTTAATGTAACAAATAAGCATGGTGATATTGATTCAATACCTCAAGTCTTCAATATACTCATACCTCAAGCTCTGTCAGCTTTTCAAATATTCTCTTGAAGATTTCCTGTAGTTGGAAAAAATCAAAAAGCATAAATAGATAATTCTACAGTGATCACAGCTAGAAGGCAAGAATGAATACAATACGTAAGAGTCTCATCAGGTATTAAAGCATTCTGATGGAATATGGCAAAATGAAAGAAAAGACACATTTGCAAGCAGATCATATCTTCATTACAAGAAAGAAAATACTGTCTGACGTCGTTCTGTTCCTGCTGGTGTCAAAGTGAACATAATTATGTCAGACAGTACCAAACGCAACGTCAGATGTCGGAAATTTTGATCAATCAAAATTGCATAGCTAAGTCCTCCCTAGAAGAACGTGGGCACAATAATCCTGCTTCAATTCAACTCCAAACAGGGTGATTATGTGTGATGGACCACAGGCAGTGAGTAGATTAATATAGGCAATCATTCAATCACTGTACAGTTCATACTGAAGTTTAAAATTGATTCTAAACTATGAGCAATACACATGCAATCTGATGGACTGCACTGCAGAAAACAGTATTATCGTGCAATGTATCATGTATCATGCTTAGATTCTACAGTAGCTCGAAGTAGTTTGTCAGTATTCCCATTTTAGTATACTGTACTTCCACAAACCAGTGGTTACCAGACATTTCTCAGTAAATACATTGTTATTTATAAATTACAAATTCCTTTAGAATTTCATTTAATTAGTAGAAAATGACACAAGCATGATACTACGCATAAGTCTGATAAAGTTGATGACCTGGAGCTAGGCAATCTACGCAAGTTTGCCTATTAACTACGGCGCTGTGGAATCTGCCAATTTCGAATATCTCTATTTCGAATTTTTGAAGAAATTCCTGTTATACGAAGGATTTTTTCAGTCCTTTGAAAATAAAAATAGATTCTATTGTTAAATGCTAGTCGTAATTCAATCCTTCTATTTCAAATATTTGCGTCCGTTAATATCATCTCGGATATTATAACGCCTCGGTTATTGTCATAGAAAGTGAAATTCCACTGGCCAGTTACTAAGCTTTTCTCTTACTCTACTCGGTTAGTATCACCTCGGATATTGTCACATGCCGGATATTATCACAGATTTCCAAAGGTTTTCATGTTTACACTCGCTTATTGTCACGCTTTCTGTGATTTGTCGTCTTGCTTGAATTTACAGGCGCCACAATTGTTATGAAAAGAAAATTTGATGAAGTGTTTTCATTATAGCGTGACAAATTAAAGAAAATGAGTCTTGCATTGCTTAAATCTTTACATAATAGCTCTGTTTGATGATACAGAATTTGCTGTTCTGTGGCCAATTTTTTGTTATTGTTTGAGCCGTTGCTGCAAAATTAGAGGTCTGAGTATGAGACTCGGTTATTGTCACGACTCAGATAATATCACGTTTTACAATTTTCCCGAGGGTGTGACATTAACCGAGTTACACTGTGATTCAAAGCAGAAAATTGACCCGCTGGGCTAGTCTACATCTTCCAATTCGAAGTCGTAACAATAGAGGCATCATTTTTCTGCCAGATTCTTTTGTTGATGCTTTATTTCTGCGTTCTATTCATCCAACTGACAGGCAAAATATAAACATGGTGTCAGATTGCTTTTGTAGTCTACATCCTGGATGGATGTAATTTGAATGAAGGAATCAATTCACACCTACCTCCTTTTCATATTCACGGTCTATTGTTTTGTTCCTATTGTTCATAGAAAGTCTATTGTTCTCTGCGGTTTTCTAATTAGAAGTTTGCATAATTCAAAGTATTGGTCTATTGGCACTTCGAATTAAGCGAATTCCACTGTATACAACCTCATTAATTTACAAATAAAAATAGTCAGATAAATATACAAGCAGATTCATCCATAGTGAAAGCAACCTACCTCTTTATTCTTCCATGATTTGCGTTCAGAAAACATAACCTCATTCCATACAACTTCCACTCCTTCTTCTGTGTCCATTGCAAGAAATGAGCAATCAATGCCAGGGACATTCCTCTGGTTGACCTGCAAAACACAACAAAGGAAGCTGATGTGTAAAACAACCAGACAGTCAGCAACAAAGTAATAGAAGTTAACTTAAATCACAAAATAAATCATGCAAAATTGCAAACGAAACATTGCATTGATGAACAATGAGATCAGCAGTTTAACCCTTGTCCTGCTATTGACGTGTATACACGTTTTCAAAACAATTCAAAAGTAGCAACATATAACCAATCACATAGTTAGTCCCTAGCAATCAACCAATCAGCAATCGATAAAGCAACTTCAAGTCTTCATTTAACTAGTATTATGAGCAGGACAAGGGTTAATAAATATGGCAGCCTGTCCTAGCAATGACAAAGATCATTGTAAGTGATTATATGCAATCACTTTGAGGCCACTGGTTTTTCAAGTTGCAAATTTGACATGAAATTGCATTATTCTTTGTTAACTTCTTAGTCTGTTCCGTGAAAAACTTCACTTAGCTTAATGAATATCAGAATAAATGATGATGATGATTCATGTGTCAATATAAAAGACTGAGAAATAATATTATTCTGCAGTAGCAGTTGGAGCTCAAAAACACATCAATAAAATACACAGCCATTGCAAACAATATTAAATTAGCAGAAGATTATCGGCATTGGCCTGGGAGCATAAAATGATCCCTTAGAAAAGAATGCAAATCAGCATTAAACAGTGCCGTTATATATAAGCAGTCTCTGTTGTATCACAATGTTTCAGCATGTTCCGGTTTGTTTCAAAATGCACTGAAATCTTTGCTCGTAGGAGTCTTGCATACGTGATGAGGAAAACACATTTGACCACATTTGATTGACACCGGATGTTTGCGACAATTGTGCATTGTTTGTTGGTAATTTAGATTTAGTGGATGCTACTGATTGAATGATAGTTGAGATTTATTGGTGTAGGTCTGTGGTGTCATACTAAGTGTCAAGTGTTGTGGCGTCACTTTGTCATATGTGTTAAGTGTTGGATTGTTCTGTTGTCAACGTGTGTCAGGGGTAGTTCTATAAAGGTCATGTGCAGGATTGTAAAATTACTCATACATCAGCAATTAATTACTACCAAAATTGGTTGGATTGGAAAGTAATTAATCCTTGGTGTCAATTACTTGAAATAAAAAGTAATTAACTACTAGCAAAGAATTACTCGAAAAGAAAAGTAATTTGCAATCAAATTACTAATTACATTTTCTTTTGAAAAAGTCGCAACAAAATGGGTCCTTGCTTCTTTGCAATAATCACAGTTGCAAATTGTTACAAGACAGGCCAACTGCTTTCTGAAGTCAAAATTATGCTCCCGAGCTTTGCTTTCCATTGTGTAAGTATAGCAAGCTTTCAAAGCAATGCTTTCTAGACCTTCACAAGTTCAACAGCTTATCAGTCAAAACAAATAAACATTGACTACTTTAAGGAACCTTTGAGAAAGGTTGCTGTTAGGTGGAATTGATTTCTCCCTAAGAAATTCAATCATGTCCAAACAATCCTGGGAGGGCAACAATGAAAGCTGGTTAGATCTAAACGTTCTTCTAAATGAGATACCCTCATCGCGATTGGCTTGTGAGTCGAGGTCAACGACATAAAGAGCTTCAGTACTCATATTGCAGCTCACAAAGCCAAAAGAAATTCAGCGAGAGAAGATCTGATAACGAAGACCCGTGATCTTATCTTCTTGCCATGGAATGATGGAATCCTGACTAACGCAGGTCTAAAGCAATAAAACAATATACAATAGTAATTTGTAATTTGCTGTTTTGAAGAAGTAGTGCATTACTCAAAAAGTAATTAATTACTAATCCAATATTTTTTAAGAAAAAGTAATTAATTACCAGTCAAAATTACTGAAAAAGTAATAAGTACGAGTAGCGTGTTACTTTAGTAGTGAGTATTTACAGCCCTGGTCATGCTCAACCCTTCAGTGCGTTTTACATTGTCGAATCTCAAATTGTTCAAGTGTTCATCAAAGATGGGCAGTGGACCGAATGCAGAAGGCCTAATTATGTTCGACTTATTGTATAAAGCCGGTTGTAACTATTATCAATTGTATAGATGTCAGTAAATAATTTTGTTCTCGTTTAGAAAAACTGGATTAAACGGATTGGATCCGATCAACTGATTGTCGGTTTAACGGACACATAGCTTAATTTATTTTCTTCCGAGCATTCTGCGTGCTTCTTGGCCTCAATAACACTGCCAAACTGATGTACGGTCGATTCCGGTAATAACACTGAAAATTACAAAGTGGCACATTTCCTTTTCTCTACTGCTATGTAATTCCATATTTTCATGCTATTTTATTTAGCTACCACATATTGAAATGTAAAATATGGTAGTAATGTTCCTAGTTTTTTAGGTCTACTGAGTCACCTCTTCATCTTACTAAGTAGGTTTTATGCAAGGTATATAGGTTCTATGATTATGATGATGATGATGATGATGCCGATAGTGGTACAGGCCCAGTTTGCAGAGTATGGCACAGCCGCCCCCGAGATCTCTTTTTGCTAGCAATACGGCGTCCCTGGTGTAGGTCAAAGATGTTTTGCAACTGAAGACAAAATAGGACATCCTTTGTATGATATTTATTTTGAAGTTTATTTTTATTTACTTATTTGATTTTCGCCCCTTAGGAGTGCCCCTGAGTGATATTCTGCTGCAGTTGCGCCCCTGCCCCTTAACATTTTAGGCTCTGCCGCCCCTGAGATCTCGGCGAGAAGTGCCATACTCTGCAAACTGGGTACAGGCTACGTTGGTTAAGCAACCATCTAAATTCTGAAGGGACGGAGATTGCACACAACCACATAAGCCTACAGCTGCATGACAGATACTTCTCAACTTTCCTTTCAAAGTCTACGCCTTGAAAGCACAGACTCAACGACAACACAGGAGGAACTGTTTTCACTTCATCCTATGCTTCTTTCGTGAAAATACTAACTGTCGAAGCTTCAGTTACTAATTATCAATATTTCATGGTCTACACAAGCAGAAAGACGCTGTTTACAAAAAAAAAGAAATTATGTTGCAGTCGGTGCTTCGCAGGGGAGGTAAACAAAGTTGAAAGGATGCCAAAAAACATCACTGACTACACCCTGCAGATAAATACATGAAGGATAAATGTTATTGGTAAAACTTCGTTGGAAAAACAAAATTCCAAGCACTGACATAACGCAATTTCGTTCTACCTCCTTGCGATGTTTCTCCCATCGTCCACATGGACTGGTCTCAGTAACTTCCTCGTCGTCGCTGTCTGAATCCTGTTGTGTAGCATCATTGGGTGCAGTATGAGAGGCCATTATCAAATAGTTAAAAACCAACAGTTCTCCAACACAACCACCACGATACGGAGCGACAATTCGGCACTAGAGCCGACAAAATCCCTTGCTTCTCAGCTTCTCTGTTCCTCCATGAACAACATGGGTTCTGAGACCGGGAATTGGTGTGGCCAGGAGAGATCTGGGCACTACTTACAACCTGCCTTTGGTGTTGTGCACAACACACAGAAATGTGATACCAAAATAACTGAAGAAGAAATGTATAATTTATCACTCCCACCATGAACTGAGATAAACCCTTCTTGGATTCCGCCAGTGTGAGCTGCTGCATTAATGATTAATGGCGTAACAACTTGATTAATTATGTAACAAATGGTCTCCCAAATAAACAAGCTAATTTTGCTTACGGGATGACCTTGATCATGTACTGTATTCACTATTTACTTTGTACTTAAAATTAATTTTCTCTCTTGTATGTTGTCTTCCAGTTAATGTGATGAAAATAAATCCATCTATTTATATATCTAACCAGCATCTTATTATTCATAACTTGTAAGTAGCAATGCCTGCCATATACTGTATCCATTATTTTGTGGTACGGTATCAGTTGCTCGTAAATGTCAATCTGGTGAAAACTACTTTACACAAATAATTAACTGCTATTAATTTTAATCACTTATACGCAAATCACTTTTACAATCAAATGATTTTTAAACAATTAAACATATTATTTTATATCCATCAGCCATACATAAAACACAATACATTGCGTAACCCTGTTACTATTACTTCCGTTTGAGAACCAAGTTCTGTCGAATTAACAATTTTAGCCTGCTTGATATCACGACTTGTTACCGGAGAATAATAGTAATATTAAAGTAACAGCGGGGTTCCACTGTACTGTGTAAATTTCTACTACATTATACACAAGGGTAGATCACATGATACTTTAAGACAAATTAATATTTTTGAAGGTGTGCGGGAAGTCGAATTGCTCTTCATCGTGAGACCCTCAGATGCATGGACAAGGCGATTCAGAAACGAAACTTGCACAATCTGCAATGCGGTCAGCCGGTCACCAATTGTAATAACTGAGTCAATCACTACTCGTATCTGAGTCAATCACTACTCGTAGGTATATACCGGACGGAAATATAATGTGATTTACCACAGCGATATACAGAGAGATTATGGGCAATTAGACGACACTATGCCCAGCAAATAACAATCTACGTCATTGCGCAGAACAGACTCCTTTTATAGGTCTCAATATGGAAAGTTGCATCTGACGCACAGGCGCAGACAAATACACAACACCAATATGATAATTGTGATTCCAACCTGTGACCTCAGATGTGAATTTTCGTGATGGCTGGTAAACATTCTACTGAGCTAACTGTTAGCAGATTAATAGTTGATGTTTAATTGATGCTTGCACATACCGCTAAGCAGCATGCAATCATTATTTGCTGCTCCCTTGCTCCAACAGTTTTAAAATTAAAATACATCACTTACGTACAATAACAAGAGTTGAATGTAGGCCTACTCGAATCGCAAGTTACTCACACCACTCACATTCCAAGCCATAACGAAAAGTGCATAAAGCAGGCGAAAAGTAAATTTGCAATTGAAGGCAATGGACTGCTGAGATTGCCAGTACCATTGAAAAGTAATTGCTCACAACAGATCCATCAGTCATGGTTTTAATCACCCTAAGGATCTTATAAATAGAACTCCATAGTCCATACATTTATTCACATGTCCTTAGGTTTACTGGTTATATAAAATAATAAATTATTGGGACCCGTGATGACTTCATAACATCCGGAAAGCATATTTACAAAGATATGTGCATTGTGCAACTGAAAGTGGTAGCAATGTGTATTGGTAAGAATGTGTTGGTCCAGAAGTACTTTGAGTACGTAGTTGTGGATCTCTGAATATCACAGAACAACCAAAGGGTTTCAGTCATTTTACAGAATTTCAATCATAATCTGTCTCGAATGGAGGACAACACTTCAGTTGCTATACTGTACAGAACAGCCGACTTGCTTCGTCGTTCTTATGGAACTTTCACACCATGGGAATGTGCGAAAGCAGGTTCTTTCTTTTGTCTTTCTTACAGTAGCTTCCAGTTTATGAGAACATGATGCAAGTGCAGTAAGGATCTCCATTTTGTGTACCAATCCATCGACTCAACCGGTACAGGCAACAGCCTATAACTAAAATAGTACAGCCATTTTCAAGCCTTTGGCTCCGCTACGTGACAAGTCGAGCTTCGCAGTTGAAGTAAAGACAAGGTCCATATCCACTGTAGCACATAAGCAGCACTGCAATGATGAAAACAGTGGTGCATATCGTACAAGGTCTCTTCTCCAGCATAAACCCAAGCAGGTAGAGGAACATAAACATGGACTGGTACGTCACCGCCATCATACTTGTGGGGCGAGGGATGAGAAGCAACGGTAACAGCCATTGTAAACAATACATACTGACGAAGAGGTCACTAGAAGGAGAAGATCATCACAGAGAATTTTAGCCACTTCGCGGGCATTTGAAAGCCACTTTTGCCCGAGTAAATAAGTTATTTGTCACTTGACAGTTGCCACGGTCCTTTCTTTTAGGAACAACACAAAATCGTAAGACCAAGACGAAATGTCTTGAACAACCGCTGATCGTTTTCAAACCGCTGGTCAAAGTGGCCGTTTGGCCTAAATACCGCTGACTGAAAAGAACGAAGGCGTCAGCACGAATTTTTCGCTTGCTTGTTTTGATGCAATGTTGACTCGTTTGTTTTTCTGCATGTGAGTTTTGTGAGCATCTACTTTAAATTTCGCTAGAGTTTAAACTTATATTATGATCAAGTGAACCTATGGCGGACAAGGGTGATTCTTCACGTGCGTCAGCCAAGCGAACTTCGTCAACATCAGGTAAATTTGCCCTTTGCTTGTTCCGAGAAAGGGTCAGCTCGCAGGCAAATTTGGTGGAGCCCACATTGTATTGTGTGGAATCATCAAATGTCGTGCCTACGTCTATTGATTTCTTACACCTTTGTCTCAGATTCTGGTGTTATTTATGCAAAAAACTGTCTTGGTGACAACTGTGTAATTGATTTTTACTTTCCTAGATCTTACTGAAGATGTTGCGCGTTTGTCATTGGTGGATGTTATTCCAGATTGTGCTGTTTGCCTTCAGCCTTGTCTACATCCCGTTGAACTGCCATGTGGCCACATATTCTGCTTTCTATGTGTTAAAGGAGTAGCATTCCGCAGTAGGCGCTGTGCTCTTTGCCGCCACAGTATCCCACTAGAATACTTTGAAAAACCTACTGTTGTGAAGGTGAGATTATTTGAGAGAGAAAAAGCCTTGGACTTAATTATGACTAGTTATGATTTAATGAAAGAAATACGTATAGTTTCATCAGGTTAATTATGCTTCCAAGAGAAATAACACTTTACACTTTTATAGCTTTACAGGTATGTGAATATCTGACCTACGTTTTACCTAACTAGAAAGTAGAAATAGTGGGCACAAAGAATCCAATAAGCCATTTAGATTCAACTGTACTTACCAACCAGACTAAAATCTTTGTATTTTGCGCGGCAGAGAAAAACTTTTCGAAATATTCTGCGCGTTTGGCCACTCGTTGATGTTGTGACTAAAATGCACGTTACAGCCGACCAGCCATGGTTATCAGCTTGATTAACAGATTTACAGTAAGGATTGCGCGCATAGAGCCTGTTTCTTTGATGAAGATGTCTGCTGCTGAGCACAATACTCAGAATCTGTGCGACTGCGAATTCAGCAGGCCATGCTTGTGCGGAAGCCATCTCTGCCGCATAGTACATGTATATAGTCCAGTCAGGCATATCAATGCAAACTGCGAAAGGAAAACCTTTGTCTTGTATATTATTAAGAAGCAGTTACAAGTAAACTGTATAAAAGACCATGACATTTACTGCTTCTAGTAAGATACAACCTGAAAAACTAAGCTAAATGAAAAGAACAAATATCATATTGCCAAACAGAGCCCAAGTCAAATTTTCCAGATTTTACAACGAAAGGGTCTCATCTACATATCCCATGGAATAGTAGTACAAATGCGAGAACGAGATTTCTGAGAAGACACTGTATCAAATGCAAATCTACTAACTAGAAGCTAAATTGGCAAGGCAATGCTGGTGTAGTGTGTGACCATGCAGCACGCTTTTCTTTATCTAATTACAATGTTTTGATGTAAAAATTACCAAAAAAAGACATTTTTACTCCTCTAACCTTGCCTTCGTGAATCAGCACTGTCGTTGCTCGATATTATCGCTAGAATCAAAGAGAGCATGGTGGTAATTGCCTGTGTATTTATGAATAATGATGTATTATGTCGTTTTGCAACCTTGTTCCTCACTAATTACTTGCGTATGGCCCAGAAAAGGAATTACAGAACCATTTTCAGCAAGGTTGTGCTGGCTGAAAAAACCCCACAGATTTCCTGAAACAAGCTTATGTGTTATCAAATATAGCATCAATGCAGTATAAATTCGTTTCATTAAAATAATTCTTCTCTGGGTTTTCAACTGGGAACTTGAAAACAGCCACTTGAGATTTCTAGATGTGATGTTTGTCAAAGAAGCACCAGGCTGTAGGGAAAACACAATCAAATTGGAAAGGCTCTGCATTTTTTTCTCTCGTCACATTACTATGTGCACTCCAGTTTAGGAACATTGAGAATTGAGATGATTCGTTGAGATTCAATGGGAACAGCCGTTAGTTTGACTGAGTTGCCTTCCCTTTGCACAACCCGCAATCTGAGATTAGTAGAAACCAGCAGGAAAGGAAAAGAACATTGACACATGACACATGAGTCTGACATTGTTTTGATTAATCCCCATGATGTTATATCTGTATTTGTAGATCATGTAAAAAGTAGCTTGTAGCGCATGACGTCATTATGTTGAGATTGGCATGTTTGATGATCCGCTTTAGCATATGACGTAAATATCATAAATGTTTTGCTTGTATACGCATTATTGTAGATTGCATATAAGCCAACTCATTGTACTCAGCACAAGAAAAAGTGACGTTTGAAACGAATGTTCATCAGAAAAGTGTGTTTTTGATGCGTACTGTCTTTGACATATATTTTCTATTTGCGCGAACAAGGGTATTGCTGGGGGATCAATGACAGGTCTTCTAACTTCGCAAAACAGACATGATGACTGGCAATAACAATGTAGAAAGCTCACTGCGGAGAAAAACAGCTCAAATGGGCAAAACTTTAATCCATTTACCGTAATTAAGGAGTTCTAAATGTTTTTCAAGTCTTGATTGTCCCATTTGACAAAGTTCAAACCAGAATCCCGATGGAATTTAACGTTTTTGAACCACGCCGCTAATACATACAGACATCAGACATGCATACTCAAATATAGGAACAGATAGTAACCTGGGTGGGCTAATGGCATATATGCGAAGTATCATTTACAGTAGACATTTTGTTCCCACTACTGTGTAACCCTGTTAATATCCCCTCGGTTGAACTATTTTACCTGCTTAATCATAATATAACATGATGACAATTTACCATGGGCAGTGCCAGTGCATGTCAGTATATAAGTGAGTTGACCTATGTCAATTGAGTACACCAGAAAAATATTTTTTTTCAAACGCAACCAGCCGTACTCTTGTCAATGATGGTCAATTTCGAGGATTGTTCTTGGCTATCAAAATTGTCGATTTCAACTCAGAATCACGTGCTAGAAAACATTTGCATTCCAAAATGCACTAGGACTGCGCTTCGTCAATTGCATCGTGTTATTATCATTGTGATAATATCACGGTTTGTGACTGCAAAATCATAGTGATATAGGGTCATTCCATGCGAAATCGACAAGGTTTTGCCATCACCCTCTTCGATTTTCGTATAACTTGGTGGGCAGTTT
>OFHS01002726.1:8171-19707 GCA_900245855.1 Calvadosia cruxmelitensis | reverse complement strand
GCTCAACTGGCGTTGTCTTTGCTATCATGGCTACCGTTTGTGTCTGAAATGCAAGGCTCAACTGGCGTTGTCTTTGCTATCATGGCAACCATTCGTGTCTGAAATGCAAGGCTCAACTATCGCATGCTTATTCAATTCAATCAATGCTTGGGAAAGAAGGCGTTGTCTTTGTTACCATAGCAACCGTTCGTGTCTGAAATGCAAGACCCAATTATCGGATACTTATTCAATTCAATCAATGATTGAAGCATGCGNGTCTGGCCATACTCCATGAATGATTGTTTTTACTAATTGCTTTTATTGTTTGCATTTGTACGTCATGAATTAGTGTCTCGATCCATGATGTTGTTTACGATGCATTGTTGTTGTGTTGTATATTTTCACTAAAGATACTGTAGGAGGGACTTTTTAACAAGTTTCGTTTGAGTCGATTTCTAGTCAATTTCCAAACCAAACCCACTGATGCATCGGGACAGCGCTTGGCTAATATATGATTGAAACTGAATTTTAGTCCATAAAATACATAAGGCTTAGATAATGAAAAGATGTAATTTTCCCGCTTAGATAATAGAAAGATATAATTTTCCCGCATTATTTGTCGAAGTTCTCTTGGTATAAACTAGCACATCTGGAAATGCAAGTCACAGTTATTCACTGAGCAGTAAAACGAGGCTGTTATCTTTATCGATTGCGAGATTCCATGTCGTCATCAGCTGATTACAAAATGGCGTCGTCCGAGACACGTGCTGGTGATATGGAAGGGCAGTTTTCCGACGCTGAAGAAGAAACTCCAGTCGACGATATTGCCAGTCTTCTACTGAATATCAAAGGCAAGTTTCAATTGAAAAATAGAGCTGCAGTTGACGAAGAAGGTTCGTGCGACGAAGAAGACTACGACATCTCGGATTACGACGATGACGATTATTTTGCGAAAGGTGAACAAGTCGTTTCACGCGGTCCGAATTCAAACCAGGGTGGCGAATCAGCGTGTAAGCAGAGCAAACAAAAATATTCCTTGCAGCCGAATGATAAAGCCATTGGGAAATACATTAACAAGATCAGCGTGGATAAATATGTACGACCAGAGCTGCCAGACAGCACCACAAACAAACTCATAGCAAACATTCGCAAGGAGGACCAAGGAAGGATTCGGGTGAAAGACCGAGCCGATAGGGCGACAGTAGAGCAAGTTCTAGATCCAAGAACAAAAATCATCTTATTTAAATTATTAAACAAGGGTGTAATTAATGATATCAGTGGTTGCATTAGCACTGGTAAGGAAGCAAATGTGTACCACGCTTCTGGACCGGAAGGATGCCAAGATCGCGCTGTCAAGATCTACAAGACGTCTATTCTGGTGTTCAAAGATCGTGACAAATATGTTTCAGGTGAATATCGTTTCAGGCATGGCTACTGTAAAAACAACCCGCGGAAGATGGTACGTACTTGGGCCGAGAAAGAAATGCGCAACCTGACTCGCTTGCACAATGCAGGAATTCCCTGTCCGGAACCAATATCACTACGTTCTCATGTGCTTGTAATGAGTTTCATTGGAACGAATGGATGGCCAGCTCCGTTATTAAAAGATTGCCATTTATCAGAGTCAAAATCGAGAGATCTTTACTTGCGATGCATCAAATTGGTGCGTCGCATGTTTTGGGATTGTCGACTTGTTCATGCTGACTTGAGCGAGTTCAATATGCTGTACAATCCAGCTGAGGACACACTTTACATCATTGATGTATCCCAATCTGTTGAGCATGACCACCCTCATGCTTTGCACTTCCTGAGAAAAGACTGCACAAATGTAACGGACTTTTTCAAGAAGAACGACGTTGCTGTGATGACGATGAAGGAACTCTTTGATTTTGTCACTGATCCGACCATTACAGATGATAATGTGGACGAATACTTGGAGCATGCTCAGGAGAAGGCAACAAGTAGAGATTCAGGAGATGTAAATCAATTGGCTTCAGTCGACGAGGAGGTCTTCAAGAATGCTTTCATTCCCCAAAGGCTAGATGAGGTAATTCATTATGAAGCTGATACTTCAAAGCAGATTGATGGCGTCAAACAGGACATATACTATCAAACGGTCACCGGTCTAAAGGAGGACTTATCAGGCGCAAGGACGAAGCCTCTGATGTTGGATGGCAGTTCTGCTTCGTCTGATAGTGAGACCAGTGGCTCTGAATCTGAGGACGATGATGCCCCATCTTTGACTTCTGACTTAGCATCAACATCCGCAAATTCTCAACTGGACAGAAAAGAACTGAAAAAGATAGTAAAAGAACAAAACCGCGAAAGACGAAAAAATAAGCTACCTAAATCCGTGAAAAGGAGGAAGATTAAAGTATCCAAGCAAGGAAAGAACAAGAAGCATTGATTTTTGAAAAATGTTAAATTGTAATCGGAAAAAGAAAGGCTTGCTGATTATTTGTAGTTTTGTAAATAATAATGATCACTTGAGGTCACAACGTGTTTGTGCATGAGTGCAACCTGTGTAGGATTCCAAACCTAAAAATTGTCCTGTTCAGAACATGGGTCTTATTTTTGTCATTTGGACTACAGTTTACATTCAAGTATGATGTAAATGTAAATGTCACTTTACTTAACGAGGGTAGAAGCCACAGAAGACATAATGATTATATATGTCGATCGGCTGGGACTGGAGTCGATCCCGGGTCGTCTGACTGTCAGCCACACATACTAGCCACTAGACCACACTAAAATGCGAGTACTCTTTCTGAACATTTTCTAGAAATTTGCTTGGAAGCACGAGTTGCGTTGACAGGGTGGACAAAGCGATACCAGCTGCTGATAGCCTAATCCATCATTATCATTTATAGCTATTCAATTTTATTTATGGCTGAAAATGTACATCTGTCTGCCCAAGTGTGCCTGCTGTAGCATGCAATTAGTAATTTAAACAATACAGAATGTATTAATTTAAAATTGATTAATAATAGCTTAAAGTATTTACAACAAGAAATTAAATCCCATTCAATTTGATTTCAAAATGCAAATCCATGTGGAAAAAGCACATGAGGTAAAAGTCGATTGCATTTCAGTCCATGAAAGTCGTTAAGTTAAATTAATCGATTGTAAATTAATTATTGCCATGAAAAACGTTTGTAGAATAGTATTTTGTCATATTTTCTCTGCTCTGCATATTATGTTAGCTGTGTGTGTGACTGGACGCTATCTAATTATTATTTTATATTCGTAGCGCGGTCTTCCTTGAATTTGTTTTCTGTGATCGGTTTGTTTCACTCGAAGTGGTTTCAGGAAGTTCAGGCTGCAAAGATTATGTTTGTATTTCAATTTCCTGGCCTGTGAGCAGAGAAACTCTCCAAACTTCCTCACGGAGCTATGATTTGAGGCTGAATTCACATGCGTTGTATTTTACTATTAATTCTGTACCTTTTTGGTTGCTGGACGCTGTTGAAAAATGCTACCGTCAATCAAATTGATTTCTGCAGGTTGATTGACGTGTGCGACGGAGCGTGGCGTTTTCCGGTTGGCAGGGTAAATCACCTGCGGGACATTTTGCCTTGAAAGTACTACCTGAAGTCTTGTTACTCCAGACTCACATGTCGCTTATCAAGACATTCTGTCCCTTCCACTGCAACAACAGCGACTAGACTTGATGTCTACGGTCGAGTACAATCTTTGACTATGTCGCTGTGTGATGTAGGATTATCTTTCATTGCCTTACTTCTCGGTTTTATCGCTTTGACTGATGTGCTCCCGTTAGCGACTGTTGCTGTCACACATTGGAAATTACAAGACACAGACCTTGTTGTAGCCGTCGACAGTCATTTGAAGGGCTTGAAGGCATCTGACCCTGTATTTGCTGTTTTGGTTGACAGTCTACAGCAACCGGATGAGACAACTGGCGTCGTTAATCGTCATAGCGACTCTAATGAGGTAGCGGCGTTTGCCGGACAAACAACTAGAATCTTCATGGACAGTGACAAAGGCTCGGAATTCGACGGAAAATTCAGACCGTTGCCTTCTAAAACGTGAGAAAGATACCAAATTTGCTCGTGTTGATCCTTCCAGTTCGTATAATTCTGTGTCAACATGAGTCTAGGTAATATTGTGTTAAACCATCACAAGTCAATCTGCTGTTTCCCTTTCCAATTACACCGGTTTAAATCGATGCTCACCTTGCAAAACTATGGCCCAACAACATTTTCAAATTCTGGCATAGTTTCCACACACATTCTATGTGAGCTTCTGTAGGAGTTTCTTTTCTATTCGTAGCATTTAATTTCTGAATTTAAATGTTGTACCCAGCTACAGAATATTTATGTCAAATTATTTGCTGTTGCAGAAATATTTTGCTGCATAAAACCGCATTCTTGCATAAGCCGAGATAGCATTTAAGACAAAATTTAATGATTTACGGCTAGAAATTCGGATTATGCAATTTCGACAGCCATCCATGAAATTGGCAACCCTATGAAAAGTTGATAAATGCACTGCAAATAAAGGCATTTTGCATTTCAGATTATTTTTAAATTCTTATAATGCTGTAAGGTATGTAAGTTGAGGCGTCGATCGAAGAGCTGGCAAATGTATAATGGTATATAATTGTGGCAAAGACGACGGAGGGTAGCCATCCCGTCTGAAGGCTCGAGGGTACAAATTGCAAGAGAATGATGTTACAAAATACAAGACATTTATAGCGACTGACGGAGGGCACTGATTGGCAGTCCAAGTGCTAATGCTACGCTTGATGAAACCGCCACAATGCAAAGTCAATGAACTGTGTTAAATTGTACCTACAGCAGGCATACTTAATTGTAGTCATACTAGACTAGTTAAAGTACTTCATTTGATGAAACCAACATCTTAATAAAACCAAATTGTTGTGATACCAAGGGGTTATTTTGAAAGTGTTCTAGGCAAATGTAGATTGCGTTTGACTATTTACAGGCTTGCTTCAAACGACTCGGTCCCGTCACTGAATGCCTTGCAAGTTCCTGCACCAGAACAAGTATCTTTATCTTGCGGGAAATTTGCCAACACAACTTGGGTTGATCATCTTGAAAGCATCAAGAAACGAGCTCATCACGGATATTACCGAGAGCCAGAATTGGAAGTGCTCTTCACAAGGAAAGTTACAGAACCGCCGAATTNTTTGAATCTATCGAACAGAGCTTCATCCAGGCTGTCAAAGAGGTATGCAGTTCATGTCGGAGTAGTCTAGCAGTTAGGATGTGTCGCTGCAAGCCAGGTACCAAAGGTTCTACTCCTTGTCCAGCCAAAACGTAATTATATTCGTTGTATCTCATCATGGGGATTAACTTGTTGAACGCTAAAAGGAGACAAGGCAATAGTATATTTGGGCACCCTTAGAGTCATACATGCCGCTTATTTCTGATAGATGTGTCTTGAGATTGTGCGGGACGATATCTCTCTCTCTCTAGTCAGGTGGCCACATGTTGGCTGCTGTGGTCAACAATGTGTGCTTCCACCCTTCCCGATCTTGGGTGGCTAGAGCTGCCCTCGACAGATTCAGCCCCGTCCACTCCTCTAAGTCTTTCGACCAGGGACGATATCAATGATTAAAATATTAAAAAAACTGGGGCTAAAGTCTGATAATGTAAAGCTTTGAAAAACAACAAATAAATCAATTGGAAAATATCAGAAGTCTGCTATATAGGCCTAGCATGACTTTCTGAAGGCATTGAACATTTTATGGCGTAATTTCCCACCTTTTCGCAATTGCTTTTTGCTATATTTAGCCGCCAATAGCTGCTTCACCATGACTTGTTTTTCGTCTGTTTCTCTATATTGTTTTTAGTCAAAAAGTTAAAACTATTTGCTATTATCAGTCCTTGATAAATATCTTGTGCGTTTTGGCATGGAATGACCCCATTGCAAACACTTTTACTGTTGATTTATGTTGGCCCAGGAAAGCAGAGTAGGCCTATGTTTTTCCAGAATTCCAAGTCATTGCTGAGCTTCACAGCATTTGGAAGGAAACAGACAACAATGTGATTTTCTAATGTTTTTTTAAAATACAATTTCTTTATCTACATGACTCTAGTTTGAAGGTCCTTTCATACCGTTACTGTCGGAGTTGGCAATACAGTTAAACATGTATTAGTTGGCTAAAATGATACTTTCTATAGCAATCAACCTGGACAGAAAGGCCACCTGTCTNCTACAAAGGTCATTTTTCTTGGGTCCCGGAGGTTAAGTACTGTTATACTGTAGACAGGTTTCCGTGTGTAATTGTATTCAAAAATTTGATCATATTAACTGTAATATGCTCTAGTAAGTCAATGACGACACTGTTCACTTAATGAGTAATTATTTCACATTGAATATTTTACAGTGAGTGGGGGTTGTGATGTCGAGTTATCGACCTCCACATACAAACGAGGCTACCGCATTATCATGATCATCATCATGATCATCATTTCTTCTGAAAAATCCGATAAGCTTACAAAGCTTTTTTCCGCGGAGCAGATACATGATACATCATACAACAAAGTTTAGATTACTGATATTAACTTTAAATAATATATAGAGGGGAACATATGAATAATTATAATTATAATTATATAAAAAATCTAAACAGGTTCAAGCTAATTTCTAACATTAACTTCCAGTTATTTAAAATCTTTTTCTTTTAGGCTGCTCTTGTACATCATGTTTCTCATAAACTTTTCTTTTATTCTGTTGATCCTTTTAGCAAGAAAACACTCCTGTGCTTTTCAATCTTGTTGGTAACTTTCTGCGGATTCACGGTAACACTTACTACGCCCTGGAATGCTATCGAAATGTCTTAGAACATTCTCCAGACAGTATCGATGCTATACTTAACTTGGCAAGGATGATGCTCAACTTAAACTATCCAGAAGATGCACTTGAAATTGTCAAGAGATCTCTAGAGAACAAAGGGCAATCTACTTGGCTGCTGCGATTTATGTTGGGCCAAATATATGTCCGGCTAGGGAACTCTGAGAAGGCGATTGAAAGCATGGAAATTGCCTATGAAAAGAACCCAAGCTTTGAGCCTGCACGCCAACAACTTAGCTCGCTGAAGGGCAGCTACACTAGCAAGACAAGTGGCATTGTTTTCCTTGTTGTTTTGGTGATTTTCAGTGCATTCTTCCTTATCTTTCATTATTGCATTCGCAGTGATCCAGATTATGACTGGAAAGAAAAACTTCTGCAATGGCTGACAAGTTCAAAAACTAGCAATGAAGTGCTATAGAAAGCCATCATAGCATAGTGCATTTCCATTGCACATAGCTGGAAGCGCATTATAATTTAATTATATCTTATTTATTTAAAGTCATAATTATATGGGATAAGTTATGCACTTTCGTTGTAAATTTTGCTTCACACTTGCATCACGCGAAGCCAACCACAACCAACAACTCACATTCATGAAATTCCTTTGATGTCTGTTTTCTGTCTCTAAACCTTTGGATTCCTGCCAAAGATTACTGAGGGGTTTAAGAAGTAGGAGACACCTGCTTGCTGTTAGCTAAGAAAGCAAGGGGATAGTTCCTTTCAAATCCTCAATCAATACATTGGGTTCAACAACATTTGCTGTTGAAATAGTACAATGGATTTTTATATGGAGTAGCAACATGCTAGCTACCTGCTAAAACATGATGTGCTAAAAATGAAACAATGATGAAATCAATTATATTGATATAGTGTAACCCGCTTAAGCGCAATAGTAATTTGCCAACGATATCCTTTGCTCTTATTAGGAATTGTGCTTATCAGGAATCGGTTAAGAGAGTTTGTAGGCTACTGTACGCATTAATTCAGTACATAGCAAATTGTTTGCAGATAAACGGGTTTTTCGCTTATCCGATTTGAGCTTAAACGGGTTATACTGTAGCGTAAAACAAATGAAGAGATTGAATGTTGATGTTCAGGTCAAATGATAGCTTCAATCAACAAATTACTCAGAGAGATTGTTATTTTCCAATACTCTATCACTTGTGAACTTGTTAATAATTATTAGTTATGTTATGGGGAGATTCATCCCAGGCCGCAGCAGGTTCTGCGACAAACAGCAGAGGACGTCATGCCTCGGTAAGATCATCATTAAAGTAGAGATGTATCACGGGCAAATAGACGTCTTCATCCAGCGATAACTTGTACATTTCTTCACTTTCGTCAAGGATTCCGTTCTCCTCAAGGGTCTTAAACATGTCCAAACATTCGCCGTTGTATTTCCAAGTGTAACTATTGGCATGGGAATTGTAAACGAGGTATCGCTGTAATATTTCACATAGAATTTCTTCAGAACACACCTACCACAAATACGAAAGATAAAGTCAAAAAGAACAGTTGGAAAGCTTTGCAAATGACCTTCATTAAATGGCTACAAAATGATAATACAACCAAGACAGAGTGTTCCACAGCAGGGAAAACAGTTCCCCAGGTGGTTTTATTGAGTTGAGTGAATTTCCTATATATTGTAAGATGCTTCTATTGCAAATGAAAGATGCTTCTGGTATCACGAGGCTGTAGTGTAAATTGGACAATTTCCTATTCATGCGGTAATTGTGCCTTGATATGTGAAAGTGTAATCTAAGATAATTATTGCACAACCTTGAATTCAATTCAATTCAATTAGGTGCCAAGCTTGGGCGCGAGCATGGCATTCTCTGATGAATGTCCTCCAACCAGTTCGGTTTTGGCACAGGGTGGTTGTAAAAGATGTCAGTGCCAGCAGATGTCAGGTCCCGGGAGATGGAGTCGGGCCTGAATGTTTCTTGGTCATCCTCTTGGCTGACGCCATCAATGTTTCTTTGGATCAAAATTCTGTGTGATTGAGATCTGCGAACCATCCCTGACTCTGTGACGAACCCTAAGATGCTCAGTAGGAAGAGGACCTGAGGGTGATAGGCCTTGTGCTAGATGCAGCCACCGAACAGACGCTACAAGGAAGCACTGGACCAAACTGGTTGCCAAATTGGAATAGAAATTACACCTTGTCCCTGACGAGAAGTCTTGATGACAACAAATCCTGACTAAAGTGGTAATTTATTAATTTAAGTCCTTTGTATTGCATTTTCAACAAAATTTGTTGATTATTAATTACCTCTAGAGTTTGTTCTTGAGATGTCAATGTGTTGACGATCTTGATGCGTCTTGTCTTTTGTGATAAAATACCAACACAGTATGATGTGTCTTTCCACCACGGCCGTCCAAAGTCGTTTGCCCAATCTGAGCGGGGGCACGGTGGAGGAACATGTAAGAATCTTCCCATCGGTGTGTTTGGAACTGGACAGTTAGTTTTGGGGTGAATGTGGTATCTTACCTAAAAAGAAGATCCATTGCAAAATGTACATAGAAAAATGGGCTTTACATGACATATTTCCTCACTAAAGGAATGAAATGGGAGTGTTTCTAGAGCAGGCATAGTTAATTTTGTTGGTCATACATCATTGGTTTTCTTGTCAAACCAGTGGGAGATGTCTTTTCCACCTGCATTCAGGATGGGCTTTAAAAGTGGACTTCCTGTTCATGAGATAAATCAGAAAAATATTTCCTAAGGTAATTAATTGCCACAAACTATAAACATGTATTAGCCTGATCAATGAAAAATATTCAATAAACGATCTCTCACCAGTGTTGCTCACACATAACGGTGTCAAATCATACACCTTCCCAAGAAAAGACACCCACAGATCTGATGCCGTCGAATGCAGCAAAACCTCATTTGGCGTGAAATAATTCGAGGAACGCTGCTCTGAATTCATCTCAATTTTCTCATTCGGTTGTCGTCAGCCATCTTTGTGGAAGCGTTCGTTGCTATGGGATACCAGTAGGGATGGTAATTACGAGGCTAGCCATATATGGAAACAACATGACTTCCAGATGACTTCCCAAATTCAGTTCTGTCTTCTTTGCTCTCTACTTTAGTTTTATTTCTTGATTTCTAAGGAAAAGGATTCTTATTTTGGGGTCATGCCGTAATTGTATCATACTAGACTATAGAAGTAAATATATCTTAAATGCATTTTACCTGGAACGGGTTATTTTATGAGCAGCTGCGCATTTAAAACGGCTGTAGGATTTGCACAACTGTTCAGAACAACGAGACATTTTAGTTGCTTTTGAAGGAACTACCGCATGCCAGAAAAGAAATGTTGTACAGTTCAAGAAGCTGCGTTTGATGTTGCATGTGCATGAGCTCTAACCGTTCTATTCGGTGCACATTCAACCGATATTTTGGGTTGAACTACGGATTGAAGGACGGCGGATGGACAATTACAATTCGCTTTGTTCGTTGACAGCGGTGCTGGCCATTGAAGCAGAAAACGCAGTCATACAACCTTTCAACATCGTTGACTTTCAAACAACAACGTGAAGGTAGAGCGAGATTACTGTGTGCTGATTTCGCTGGTAACTGTTGTGGAAGTAAGGCTGCTGGACCATACAATATTCTCCGCTGTTCGTGATAAGACTCTCTTCCCGTTACTAAAGGCGCTTTTCAACATGGAAAGAGATGGAGGATTAAAATCGTATGATGCTTGGTTGGATTTGATTTCTCTGCTTTAGAACCAAGTGGGAGATACTGTTGGTCGTACCACTGTTGGTCGCATTTTTGAACTTGTTGTTGATGTGAGCCATGGCGAAAGAGAAAGATATAAGACAAATTTATCAGCTGCTTGCCGATGAAAACTTGGAAGCGTTTTATCCGGCATTCCGTGGCCAGCTGAAAATCGAGAAAGTCGACCAGCTACTACATGTCTCGCGTAGGGATTTGTCAACTATCGGTATAGTTTCTGGACCTGATGTCAAGCATTTCCAGCGTGTGCTTGGAAAAATTACGAAACATGGCGGAGTACGAGGGACGATTAAAAACAAGGTATGAGAAATAACGATGCTTGCACTGTTTACCTTCCTAAATCAAAGGCGAATGTTCTTTCTGCGACCGGAGAAGAGAGGATGTAATGGAAATGTCTAGATATCCTTTCCAGCTTCCGCATGTGTTTCTTTCCCAATTCCATGGTAGCTGACAAAGTATTTGTTGCTGCAGTCTTGCTGGAAACGCCTGCACTAAATCACTGCATTCCCGAAGACGACATCATTGCTACAGGAATTTAGAGCCTGAAGAACATGGCAATTAATTAACGAATTCGATTAATTAGCAGGAATTGCTTTTCAGTTATTGTTTTATATAGCATCTTTATGCTCTGCATCAGACGCAAGTGGTTTGGAGTTGAACTAAATTATGAACAACTGAATTTATTCAAAGCATCCAGCATTGCATAGGCTAAATACACTACCATCATCATCATCATCATCATCATCAATATTATCGTTGTCATTATCAGCATTTAATCAGAATATCTGTGAAACAATATGGCTTTGTCAACAGAGCTGATACATCATACCAAACGGGACTTGAGATTAGGCCTACTAAATTATTAGCAATAAGATACACGGATAGAGAGAGAAAAAGGATGATATCTGAACAGACTGATTTATAATATCAAGAACAAAATTATGCTTCTAAATTCTTACGATGTAGCCGCTT
>OFHS01002725.1:0-19710 GCA_900245855.1 Calvadosia cruxmelitensis | reverse complement strand
TAGCGAAGATCTGGAAGTTATCCCCAACAAAGGGACGGGGGCAATAGCCATATAAAAGGGATTTATCGACGTTTATTTGGTTCTTTTTTATTTCAGCGTGCCCAGCCAATCAGATGGAGTCAGTGGCTGATGAGGTGATGATAATTCATTATCATATCAATAATTATTCTCATTATTATCAAAAATCAATCTTCGCTTGTTTAGGGTTGATTTTAATGAAATTCTGTTTCGCTTGTTGCTGTTATATTGAGCTCTATCACCGTATTATCCCTCGCAGTTTAATAAGTAATTTTTGCCTGGGTCCCTGGTTGGTGGGAGGACCATTGGCTTCTATGCACTGCTGGCGCTGCTGCGGGTATTGCTGCTGATATAGCTGCTGCTGTTGCCGATTCTGCTGCTGCTTACGAACCTGTCACATTCTCTCAACCAAGCACCAGTCACACTGATGAACATTGGAAGGAGTAACAAACCTATTAATATATTAAGAACATGATAGTGTCAAGAAATTACTAAGAGGAGGGCGGGCGGGGATTGATAAGCAAGATGAGTGGCTAGTGGTTAATGGTATCGCGAGCGATTAGCAATGACTAGCAGGAGTCAGACCGAAGCTGGATGGGACTGCCTTGCGGAACTTGCTCTAGATATGCGCGCATCCCTTCCGACGTACGAACTCTAGCTACCAGTGATTTCTGAGACTAGGGCCTAAGCTCCCTCTCTCAGACGCTGCCGCGTAAATGGTGTGAGTTTAACTTCGCTTAGATTTCATATAATCACATTTAAAGTGCCAATTATAGTGTCCATTTAGCATGCTGAAGCCAACATTATAATTTTGAAGAGCGCATTTTTCGTTTAATTGTTTACTGCTGACTGCCCACTTGCCCAGTAAACACAAGACGTCTTTACGACGTATCAGCGACTTCCAAACGTTTTGTGAAAGCGTCCGTGGGACGTCCTACGCCGTCTTATGCTTCCTGGGTGGTAATCGTATCAAATTGCATGGATATCTGGTGAAATGGACACATCGCTGTACCAGCGAAATTAATCCATCTGATGCAAGAGGTATCCGTTGTTTAGTTAAACTGCCCTTTCTTTTTCTTAGTACAATAAGTTTAGATAAATAGAAATCTACAGTGATTTTTTTCAGAATGCTAATACAATTGTGTGAACATTGTGTGAGGATGATATTATAGAATGCCCCAAATGAATTGCTTTCGTCGCGGAGTTCACCTAGCAATCACTTCGCATTTACCGTTCGTGCTATTTGCAATTGAAGTGAATAATAATATTGACACTTAAATTCAGCAAAATAGTAATAAAAACGATAAAATATCAGTTTATTTTCTTGTCATCTTTTGACTGCGTGGCACGATTAAACAAAGCATCGCCTGCATTTGCGCAGAAGGTTGGTCTTTCGTATCACGCCTTCAGGAGTATTTTGAAATTGCAGCCATATGGAAGTTTCTTAAAATATGGAATTCGCCATCCATCCATTCTCAGAATCTCAAATAAAATACCCAAAATTTCTCCAGCATTCTGAAATATTTACCCCAAGATTGTAGCACATCTCCGCAAAGCCTGCGTGTGCCGGGAAGTTCCCCCGTCCCCGGGTGTCGATTGCCCCAAAGGAGACATTCCACTTGTTAAAGGCGCAGCTACCATTGAATTCTATACAGTTATCAGCTGGATTATCCGAAGTATCGCATACAGCGTAATCCTAGCAACCGGAGTAAATTATGCATGGAGTCTAATGTGACTGAGTAGCAAAAGCTGGCTAGGAAGAATCAAACGAAATGAAAGATCGACCATATGTTCATGCTAGGAAAATTATATTTGGACTGGTTTTACCCTTTCACGGCGTGGGCTTGTAGCTTCGTTATTGCGAAGAGAATGCCAGTAGACTGTCCTGTAGCTAGGAAACCCAGAGCATTGTTTCGCTTTGTATAATATCATCGCTGCTAAAACGATTTTTTTGTTGACAATTTCGCCTATTTTAGATCAATTTTGTAAACATTTAATCTGATAATGCCTTTCGAGAGGATCAAACCTTGTATGGTAGCACATCTTGTCTGGGAAAGAGAAAACACAGTAAACCCGGGCTAGACAATATCATGATTTTCCCGCCAAATCCTTTGTTCGTTCGTTGGTGGTGTTGCCATGGTATCCAGTTAATTTTATACATCATTTTTCGTGTTATCGGCAATCTGGTGATATCCATTTCGATGTAGGTCACATTCTGTTCATTATTTAAGCTACTGGGCTGGTTAAACAGGAAATATAGGCTGCGATTTAATTGATAATATTAAAACATTGAAATCACGCTGGTTTCTTCCTTCGCGTCTCAAACTACAATCTGAATTTATCAGTTGACTTTGTCTTCAAGACATGTGCTGTTTTACTTTTTAAATATATCCCCCGTTTTTAACTCCTCTATTTGCGTTTGAGCTTTGAGAGCGCACATTTTCTTCCGCGTGAAACAATCTTTATTCCTGTACGCAGAAAATTGTAACAGTTTGACTCAATTCTGAAGAGCAAGCGGTTTGTAAAGTTTACGTTGTCTCAGGAGGTTCTTACAATTGTTTAGGTTCTGTGGTTTTGCACGAGTTTATTCCTACAATCTCTATGCTTGTGAATGATGGTATTGTGATATTTAGAAGCTTGTTATAGATGCAGTATTTATATTGTTTGACCGTGTTGTCTTCCTCTTTCGTGTCTTGTAATACTTTGACTCAGATTTGAAGGATTTCCACAGAGCAAATGTTTATCTACTTTACATTTCTCAAAATAGTTTAGTCGTATCCATAGCGCACTTGGACAGTTGTAAACTATGTCAATATTTCCCTTCAGGACGCGTTTGTGTTTTAAAACAGTTTAAAAATCATTTGTCGTCTTTTAAGCAGAGGCTTTCTTTCGTGTACTTTTTTGGGGGTGTTTCAAGCGATAAATTCCAGCAGCTTGTGATTACTTGTCCAGATGCTACCATCCAATTCATGTCCCGCGAGTGATTTCTGGCCATGGTTTGACCTTGAATGTGCTTGCATTGTGACGAATTTGGATCGAAGCGTCGCGAGTAGTTGAACGCGTTCTGCCATTGACGATTTACAAGTTGTCGTGTTTGTGGTTTTGTCAATACTTCTAACGCAATCCAATGGCAATTCAATGCAAACCATCCATAGAGAGGGCACGAAACTCAAACTTATTTAAAGCCATTTGCAGTCAGCGCGTGGCTCGTAACGTTGAATAATTGATCATGCGGTCAAAGCTCGCACGCTGCTCTGCGACCGCGGCAGTGAAAGAGTACGAACGCGTCGCCTTGACAACTGCGTAGATTAACCCGCCCGGCGCAACGTGGTCCGTAAAGAGTGCACTTGCTGGACTGCCCGCCGGCGCGGTTTCCAGGCGGTGTTGTTTACTATTCATGAATGGAATTGTGAGCATTTGCTCCTGTTCGTTTGACAGTGGGACGGCTCAGTGGTATGCTGCGGCGGGGGTCTCACCATCCAGCTGAATCGGCGTCAGACGCAACATAGTCACATCATGTCTACAGCTGTCTTAATAAAAATATTGCCACGAGATAATTTCCCCTTCTGATATGCTGTCTTTAACCCTCAACAGACGATTGGAGGCGCCGCACGTCGGTTTCTCAGCGTTTAGACGTCGCCGCTGACGTGTAATTGATCGCCGCCTGACGGGGATGTCAAGCTAACAATTGATACAACACTTGGCAATACTTGTCCCCTGGTTGCTAATAGCGACGCAAATGTCGTGTCATTTCTATGGTGGTTTTCGCTTTAGAAATATCGTCAATGTTTGACAAGGACACGAAGTTTCTGCTGCGAAAACCGCACGTTTATTGACTTATTGTGTCGAAACGTTGGTCACTTGAAGGAGACGAAAGGATTAATTGAAAACCGATTTGATGTCGAATGTTCGTCTTGGTGACGCAGTGGAGGTTGCCCTGTTGGGTTTCGTGGAATTGATGCGTACAGCTGCTTCGTTGATTGGCTTAAAATCCTCGCAGGACGTCGTTGTTTAGTGACGCTAACCTGATCTGACGTCCAGCAGATTGTGAATGCGTGCGATTGGGAGGGGACGTGATGTCAAATGGAAGTTTACAGGCTTTAGCTAGTGACGGCATTCATGCCACCGTGCTGCTATTTCGGTCATTTACGACTTGACAAGTCAAACGTAGCACCGTTTTTTGATGCGCTACCAGTTAGTTGATTGGTTTTGTATACGGCGAAGCTGAAATCAGCCGGAGATATTGCGCGTCGGAAGAAAAGACATAAAGTCTGCATTTCAAGAGAAAGACTTGAATTGGAAGCCACTCCACTGCTAGCGTTATCCATTGGCGACTGTACGGCCAACTGGTGATTTTGTGAGCGAGGGCGATTTCTTTGACGTCAACGCGGTCGGTAGACCTCGGCGGGTGTAGTTGGATCATCAGTGGATGGTTTGAAGACCGTGGCATGGTGCGTGGCTACCTCTGATCGTCGTGTTGTGAAAAGACGCTCAGGCCGCGCTACAAGAGTGAGCGCAGCTGTCGACTGGGCCGCAGTGAAGATCGCTATCGACGGAGCTGATGCACGCGTCATGGCGTTTGGACTGAGAGTGGAATAAGACAGTTGGACCACTGACTCCTTCGGCCACTAGCCGTCCGACCGCCAACGAGGAAGCACCACCACCTACTGTTGTCAGATTGCCGTCGACGACCGAGCTATGACTGCCAATTGCACTATCGGAACGCTCTGTCGCATCGCTGCCGCCAACACTACCGGCATCGCAAACGCCACCGGTACATTGCTTACCGTAACTCCACGTGGCAATTCGTCTGTTAATTCATCTGCTGAACCAAACGGTACAAAGCTTCCAAGTTTGTATTTTAACTACCCGGAAGTCGATCCTGAGTTCGCCAAGATTCTTTCGATTGCCGACGCAGTGACTAAATGGGTGGCGTTGTTGGCGATTATTCTGACCTTGATCGGCAACCTGGCCGTCATTCTTGTCATTTTCAAGCAGGGCAAGTTGCCCATCTACAAGCTTCTCATTTTGCACCTGGCCGTCACGGACATCGTCTACGCTGCCTTTCAGATCTTCTGGGTGCATCGTCGCTTCAACGAACATCGTTGGGTGTTTGGCGATCCTCTTTGCAAATGTTCGATCATGATGTCCAGTTCGATCACGTGCTCCATGTTCATGATCACTTTCATTGCCGTCGAGCGGTACCGCACCATCATGAAGCCATTCCTACCCAAGTTATCGCGGCTTTTCGTCAACTGCGTTGTTGCAGGGCTCTGGATGCTAGCCATCGCAGTGCACATTCCATTCGCCACCAAACGGGGCGTCCAGCGGGAGTACGGTAACACCGATTGCGAGGACGTTTGGAAGCAAAGCGAACTGAGAGACCGAGCCTATTACAGCCTTGTCGTGTTCCTGATCACTTTTCCCTTGCCGTTGATCGTCCTCGCTTTCTGCTATTACCGCATCGTGTCGCGCGTTCTGGGACGTTTCGCCGCGGCCGATCGCGACGAGTCGATTCGCATCACGACCGGCTCTTCGATGCGCGGTCACTCCGGAAACAACAACAACAACAACAGCTCCGATGCCAAGGCCGTCCGCCATCACAAGTTGATCGTCATGCTTTCGCTCATTTTGGTCGCGTTCATCGTCACGACCACGCCCAACCAAGTACTCATCATGTGGATGAACTTTGGCTCGAAGAGTGGCGTCTCGCAGTACTCCCTACAGAGAACATTCGTCATTCTCCACATCCTTTCCTCGCTCGTTCACCTCCACTCATGCATGAACCCGTTGATATATTGTCTGTCGGACAAACGACATCGACGCAATCTTTACGACATACTCTGCTCTTGCTACGCCGTCGACGGCCCACCTTCGACAACGAGCAACGACTCCGCCGCCATGAAATCTCGCTTTCAATTGTCACCGAATCAAAACCGAGACACGACGACCTCACCGCTGCTTCAAGTGACCGACAAGTCAAGCTATCAACTTGCATTTACGGACTTGGAAGACAGCGAGCCGCGCTCAAGTTCGTCCAGCCAACCCCAGAAAAGTGACGAAGTCCCAGAGACGTCAATGTAGAAGGATTTACCAAAGGCGAAATATTCCGATCTTAGTTCTGTTGGAGATATCACAAACTGAGACCACGTGCTATTGGGAGCTATCCTGGCCAAACGATGGTTGATTTTGGTCTCGCATGTTCCAAAAACCACAGACACGACCGATTCCATTGTAGAGATATTGAGGTTGGCGAAAATCACTCCTGCCAAGCAGGCTACTGCGCGACAGTCACACAGAAAAGGTGTTTTCAAATGACAAGAAATCTTATGCCTAGCGATGATGTTCTAGCGCGGGCTTGGAAACGGACACACCTATTTGAGTGCACGTGTCGTCTGTGCCATTTAAACACCCGGCATGCAACGGGTCGGATAAAATACACTTGACATTTTGAAGTGTAATCAATAAATGTCACTTTATGTCAATTGTATATAACTCTAATGAAATGTGAGTTTTGTAAACGCAATACCCTACTGTAAGCTAGATGTTAAAATTGTCATGCAATTTATCGGTCAATAAAGAAAGCCTTCATGGAATATAATGGAAGGTCACGTGTTATGAACTGGCTGATGTTCTTGTCTCGCTTTCGAGACAGCCTCCTGTATAGCACGATGCACGGTTAGGATCTAACCGGGTGACGTTGACCGGCGCATTTTGTCAGACTTGACTGGTTCTCGTGAGTGGGTCAAAGAGACTCTCGATTGACGACTTGAATTGGCGTGGGGTCGATAGAGGACACCGAATGTTTGTCGACTTGTTATTGCCTGTTTATCCTTCTTTTCTGCATGGATTCTATTTGCACCGCCTCCAAAACGGATCAATGTTTTAGAACAGGCACGAACTCACTTGAATCGATTTGCAAGAAACCTTTGCCCGTTGTCATATCATTAGATCGAATCTACGTGGGAACGCGTGTTCTTGCGAATAAAGTTGCTTCACAGCTCATTTGAAACTATCAAAAGAGAGACCTGTCGCTGTATGTAATTGCTTGTGATGTCCACTTTTGCTGTGGTTTCGACAGCACGACTTGTGTGTTTACACCTTGATTGAGACCAATATCTGCCTTCAATAATCATGTCTTGTCGTACGCGACTATCTTTCTAGAAAAACGACCGTCAAATACCCTGTGATCGTTTTAAACCATGTGTGGTTTTGCATATTCCAACTAACTGTTTGACGCATAGCACAGCTAGTCTCAGCTACATCCTTTCTCCCCGTTTCTGTTGCAACGAAGACCTGAGATTTTAAGTGTATTTAGACGGCCTTGTCTGGCGTGTTGTTAGATTTGTTCGGAGAATCAGATGATGCTGTCGGAATTAAGCATTAAAAAGGTTATTATGCCAGTGCGAAGTTTTTATTTAGAAAAACAGGTTTAATTGCCTATAGAAAAGATTTTTTGGCATTTGAAGTTGAGAGTTGCGAAAGCATCGAATTTCAGTGAAAGTTAAAACGAAGTTGAAATTATTCTTGCATTCTATCTGGTGCATGTTTACATCGTGACGTGTTGTGGCAGCGTCTTTCCCGTTTTATTTTATCAGCAAGCGCAGCCTTTGACTCTTATCAGGTATTGATTTGCCTTAAACCGCTTTTGAATATGCACTTTCAATTGGCGCTAGCTGCCCGTGTCTTTCTGTTGAGATTTGACATCCAAATTCTGATTTGCTTCTTATGCTAACGCTCTGAAATAACGTGCATACGAGCGTTGATCTAAAAGCTTCGGGTTGATGTCATTTGCTTCGGAACAACCATATCTTTTTACTGTAGCTCTCTTGAGACCCATAATTGTACCCTGTTTTCTGCAACGTACATAAGTGCCTTTCGTGTAGCTTTATTTCGTCCCCTTGGGAATCAATTCTGCTCCCTTGGTCATTATTATCAATCAATCAATTTTATTGATTACAGCTCCTATTCTTCTGTACAGTGTACACAGATACAGTTACCATTGCAGATATGTTTTATAAAATCTTGAGCATGAATATATATTAAAAGGAACTAGTTTATCGTTGCGGGAATAAGTAAAAAGACTACTAGATAAGTTTAAATTAAGTTAAGTCAAGAGGATAAAAGCGCCGACAGATTTTCATTATTTAAATACCGTTTAAAAGTGAACTTGCTTGCATAGATGTTAAAATTGTCCGGGTCTTTTCTTGCCAGCATGTTAAAAGTTTCCCCTTCCAATCGGACAACCGAGTCCCTTTCACAGTTCTTTTTGTGGGCTCAATAGGTGGAGAATTTTCTGGGGACAAAAGGTGCAACACGGGTCCCAAGGGGTACCAATAAAGCGACCCTTGTAGGAAATAGGTTACCTTAAGTTCTTAAACGGTAGAACGCTTGTTAATTTTCTAGGGACCATTTTTTCCCGATATTGACCCACCTAGCCATAATTATAGTGGCATAGTTCTTTGAATTTCGGCAGACATTTTCATCAAATTGGCTTTGAACTTCTATTGTGTCAGTTTGTTTGGACCACAGTTTATTGATGGATATCTCTACACTTGATAATTTTCGTATGTTTATTTATATATTTCTAAATTAGTGAAAAAGCGACCTGACAGACAAATAATAGGAAGCATCTCGGTAAATTATATCATTTTAATTATATTTTACGTGTGTTTAAGTCTGTCTAACTCCCCCTTCTTCTCTGCTTGATGTAGCAAAATTGTTCTCAGCATTGAGGTTTCTTGTTTTGTCTTGCCTCTCTCTCAGCTACGCCTGGGCGTGCAAGCGAGACGTAGAGCGACTGGATCAGATCCGAAACCGTGTGAATGTCCTCCCACTCGGCTGGTAAGCCTTCGCTTTGTGTTGTATTACTAAAGACGCCGCTTTTAGGTACGACGTAGTGTTTAACTAGAAACAAGACTTCACCATCGGACAATAAGACCGATCTTACATCACGTAAGGTGGTTGAATTGTTACGTAACATACTAGAGACAAGCTATCGCATAAACATATAAGACTACGCGTCTTATCTAACCACCAGCCTCAAGAGACCACCTGTCTTTAGAGGCCACCTTTCTTAAGAGACCACTCGTCTTATGCAACCACCTGCCTCTAGAGACCACCTGTCTTCAGAGGCCATCTGTCTTATGCGACCACTCGTCTTATGTAACTACCTGTCTTAAGAGACCACCTGTCTTATGCGACCACTCGTCTTATGCGACTACTCGTCTCAAGAGAATACCTTCAGTGTATTAGATTACCACTTTCGACGTATGTAGTCGCTTGGGACAGGTTTGACTCCGTGCGTGTATGCTTTGAAATCTGGCTTAACGGGCTACATGCCCTTGCCTTACGTAACTGATAAACAACGCGTCTTTCTTCCATTGTCCTTACGGTAATGTCTACTATTGAATTGATGAGTTTTCCATATGCTGCCGAGTGTCGACACGAAAACGAGATAAACTGTGCTAGTTAAATCGAGGCCACAGTCACTCTTTCCTTGCCATTTAATCTCTTCTTGGTCCCATTCCCCCTCTGCTAACAGGTATGGTCACGTGGTTTGTGTTTTGTTTTTCAGTGGTGCTTTGGCAGGAAATCCGTTTGGTATTGACCGAGACTTTCTTGCACGAGGTAAGTATTGACCGTGTTTGAGAATTAAACATGTATTCTCAGCCATCTCTTGTCCCGCGCGAAATCCCCTCGCAGTTGACCACGGCGATGTCACCCATCTGAAGGCCACGTCTTGAAGTGATTTATCAGTGGGGTGAATCTCTTGCGCGCGGATAACTGACCGCGTGGCCGAGATGTCGTCGATTCGTCCACCTTATCACGCAGATCAAAGGATGATAAAAGACAACCTCGTCAAACCGCACAACGACGTGGGACGTGGGTTGATGGTCTGCGACAAATTAGCGCATGGAACCAAGTCCAAGGCTATCAAACAGTGGACAGCTACGCAACAACAACAACAATAACAACAACAACAACAACAACAACAAGCGACAACCATGGCAACAACAACCATGGCAACAACTGCATCATTGTTCGAATTATCTTCCAATCCTATAACGATCTTCTCTAAACACTAAAAGCTTGATTCACTGGAACTTGGTTGAATTAAATTTGACATGTTTATGTTATATAAAATTTTGAACAATCCTGTGGATGTCCCCAAAGACAAACTTTTCATTATTGGCAAATCAAGTTATCATTTAAGAGGACGTTCACTTCAACTGCAATCGAGATTTTTACACAATAACAATTCTTCAATAAATTCATTTTCTAACCGTGTCATTCCGCTTTGGAACAGTTTGCCTGAAAAGTGAGCAGTAACCACGTCACTCGGCAGTTTTAAAAGTCAATTAGAGCAGACCGTTAGACACTGTAAATTCATCTAGGCTGCAGCCACCTCAATCTGTAGTTTCAAAAATCAGTTTAAAAAGTAGCTGACCTTAGCAGATATTGTTAATTATTGTAGGCGGTAGGCGTAATATCTTTTACTTGTATCCGTCTGTTACTGTTTTATGGAGGATAACTAGTAATATTTCAATAAAAACAAGAAAACAGCAAAAGCAACAACAACAACAACAACAGTAACAATAGCAAAAACCTGATCGCTTCCAATGCAAGTATCCCAACTGCCCTCGTCAATCTGACTTCCAAATTTCTTCAAATGGTTTTCAGATTGGAAATTTACATCATTCGAATATTAGTACCGTTGAAAATTTTAAAAAAGTATATAGGAATCATTTTTGTTGAAGGTAAACTGTAAATTATGTAAACATGTTTTTAGATATGTATATATATATTGCATAGCGTATGTATAGATTTTAAGTTTAGTTTAGGTCTTTTTTCGATTGTAAATATACTCTTATCGAGTTATCGTTATTACTATTATAATAATAATTATTCATTTAGGGTTACTGTAAATAGTCATACAACATTCTTTTCTCTTTTACAATGTACTATCAGTTGTACACTTTTAATGTTTGGAGGGCCCTGAGGGAGACAAGCGATAGCTAATCAGGATAGCCTCCCTAAATAAAGACGATGATGATGATGATGATCATTATTTTGCTACATTGAAGAGCGTATCCTAGATGCCCGTAGAACGCGTTCGAGATCATACAATCATGCTGGCATTGCGAATCAAAATCCACCATTCATCGTGGTACTTTTGCAGAAAAGGGTATTTTTCATCCCACTTCCTGTTGCAATGCTTCACGATACGATATTAAATAAATAAATTAATAAAAATAAGTTATATAATTTCCCACTCTTATTTGTACCACGTAGCAGGCAAAATCCCTCAAAGCATCTTAACAAATTGTATTTTTCGTGTTTTTAAGTCTATCCAACTCTAAAAAATTATATTTTATTATGTTCAAGTCTGTACAAGTACAATTATATTTTTCATGCCTTAACCCATCTGTGAAGAGTCCTTATTGTTTCGTTGGGGAAAGTGGGTCCAAAAACGCTTTGCCAAGAAAATCAGTTTACATACGATGCAATCTTCCAGAATGCCCTTACCCTGATCAAGGGTGGCGCCAGAAATTTCCAGAAGGAGGGGCTAGGCTTCCCCGACGTGGGGCCAATCAAACAGCGTAAATTTCTATAAAATGAACAACAAAAAGGTAAAACGTGCAAAACGACGATTGCTTTCATGTGAATTCGATGATTAATTAATCACAGTACGGTTTTATTATCGCGTTAGTATCTTACGCCTGGGTTTCGTTTGTTTTGATCGATAATTCATGTTTTGCTGATTTCGAGATTTCAAGATGAGCTGTGCACCAGATGGTTCCTGAACATTCTTTCACAGGCTGCCTGCTAGTATTTTGATGGAAACTTTAATGTATGTTTCTAGTTTAGAGTTTTTCTAAGCCGTGCTTTTTGTAGCAAACAGAAAGAATTGTACATAGACCTTGTTAATAGAGATTTTTGCGATGCATTTTTTAGCAGTTTGCGGTTCGGATAGTTTACCAAAATACATAAACGGCGCTTGTAGCGTTTCTTTTTTATTTTATTTTACCCTATCATTTTCTTGTCCTCAGTAAAATCGTATCATTTGCGATTTTGGATCGTATTCAAGGTGGCGCTTAGAGATTTTCCTGTTGGATTAAAATTGATTTATCAGATTAGAAAATTTTCTATTTAAGAGTCGACCCTCCTGGACCAGCCTCTTTTTTTATTGTGTCGTTGTTGTTTAAAACGGCACTTGTCTGATGACTGGTATCAGGATTTTGATAACGAATTATGCCGTTGGGAGACGCAAACTTAAATAGGGTTACTGAATCCTCTTTTTCGATACGCGACCTCGTTTTAAAGTAAAAGTAAAATGGCTGCTCGGCTGATTATGTTATTAGTGTTGTTGAATGCAGTTGTTTCCAGAATACGACGCGTGGTGTCGATGTTCTCGCACGATATCCGACGCGCGTTGACAGAACTGTGTATTCTTCTGCACATGTTGTCGACTGGAAGGCTTGCATTGGCGACGGGCGTCATCCACTCCTTTGGTTTGGGAAATTTAAAACGAAATCAAAATTGTATAATTATTTTATAATGCCTCACTTTGACTTCGTTTACATTTTATAACATGTTCAAGGCTTTACTTCGACGACATGTCTGACGCCATCTAAAAGTGGTTCCTTGCCACAGGTGGTCGCTTAAGGCAGGTAAGCTGTACTGCTTTTATCTTTTAATTGTGCAATGAAAAGTAGTCTCACAACACAGATGGTCGCTTGATACAGGTAAATTGCACTGCTTTTAACCTTTAAGGGACCAATGAAAAGTGGTCTCTTAACACAGGTGGTCACTCAAGACAGGTAAAATCTACTGCCTAAACAGCTTTCAAAGAGCCAATGAAAAATTTTATCTTAGCAAAGGTGGTTGCTTAATAATATTATAGTTATAATTGGACATCGTTGTCTTTCAGAGTTGAAATGCGACCACGCCATTCCCAATAGTTTGGATGGCACTGCGGACAGAGATTTCATCGTCGAATTCCTGTTTTGGGGAACTTTGCTGACCGTTCATCTGAGGTGTTTGTCTAACCGTCTTGTCTCAAATGAAACCCGCGTCCGCCCAGTAAACACAAGACGTCTTTACGACGTACACGCGACGTCCAAACGTTGGCAGAGCGTCCGTTGGACGTCCTAAGACGTCTTGTGCTTGCTGGTCAGTTTCAAAATGAAGATCGTATTGACTCAAGTTTGATCATTTTTTTGTAGCAAATTGGCGGAAGAGATGATTATCTATAACACGAAGGAATTTGCATTTATCACGTTGTCTGATAGCTACAGGTGAGATATGATCTAGTCTTTGCTATGACGAATTTATCTGCTAGTCTATATTCAAGCATTCGGTTCACGCACTGACGTCTTTCAACCTCCCTCTCAGAATATCCAGCCTCTTGTTGGTAATCAAAACCCACATGCCATTCAGCTGTCAATCAACTGCACCAAAGCATTTATCCCGAATGACGTCATATTGTCAATTTCTAAAGGCAAGCTATAGGCACCTTTGCTCTTCAGTCTATTGATGTTTCTGTTCGTCTTCTATAGAACAGTAGTATAGTCGAGGATAGCTTGCAACCGAGGAGTGAATTCAAGGACTGGAAGGCAATGAAAGTTTTTGCCCTTAGAGATTGACACGGTGACGCAGTTTGGATTAAATGCAATGCTAATTTGAGTCCACTGTAAGCGCTCAATCTGATTGGATTCAACCCTTTCTCCTTTTTGTCATACTCTGCTCCTTCTAGAATATCGGATCGTTTGGAGTTTGTGCATTTCGTATTGCGCGGACGAGTACGACACATCTCTTTGCTACATGTGGTGTCTGCAGAAATGGTGTATTTATTCGTGTTGCTATATTGCTATGGGTTGGGTTTATATGCACTTCGGATGCAAGCAAGTACCGGTTATGTGCTAGTCTGTCTAAGTGCGATCTGCGCTGAATCCCGTTCGGAAGCGTTTTCCATTGAATATCTACAAGATATAAATGTTTGAACGAATTCAACCAGGAAAGACTCAATAATGCCCACTGGAACGAGCCATGGTTGAATCGAGATTGTTCGACGGTATGTTCTTCTTCATAGACGTAGTAATATTGACGCAGGTATCATCATCATCATCAACTTCATTTGAGTAGGGTAACTCAATAAGTCAAGGATTTGTCTACCAGTGAGGCCCTACATATCAAAATGCATACAACAACTATATGTGCTACTAATTACAAAGTATATCTTATTTTTATTCTTTTACACTCAATAATTAATTAATTATTTAATTATTTAATAATTATGTAATTTACAATAGACATTAGACATGTAAATAATTCACGCATATGATACCTTGTAATTACATTGAGTTTTAAATATATGATCTTTGCATTCTTCTACACTCATGAAATGTAACTTCAAAATACTTTAAAATCTTATTAAAACTAACATCGATATGGTGGAAAGAGTAAAACTATAAAATACAATTATTTAAAAAAATGTATTGAAGTGCGTACTCTTAAAACTGTCAATGGACTTGCATGCTCTTAGTTCGCTACTCATGCTATTCCATAATTTAGGGCCGTATATAGACAATCGGCATTGACTTATGTTTAGTGTACTTTTTTCGACGTAGAGGTTGTTCATGGTGGCAGATCGAGTTGATTGCTTGTGAAGCAATGACACTGGCTGGACTAGGGATTGCATGTAAGGTGGTGTAAGGCCTTTCATGGTTTTAAAAACGTAGAGCTTACGACGGTAACAGATACGGTCTTTCAGCGGCATCCAATGCAATTTTTCAAATATGGCATTGCCCGGGGTTCGCGGGGGAGGTATTATCACTACGACGATATTCTTATCTTGCAAACGCGTTACCATTTTTGTCTCATTTAGCACTGGCAGTAGTCTCATGCCTCAGAAAAAGAACCCAGACAGCTTGGAATTGATTCGTGGCAAATGCGGCAGCATGCACGGAAAGGTAGGAGGTGTTCTTCGCCATACACCCCACATTTACATGCATTGGGGGTGTGACATGTACTGTTATCTCAATTCCTTCGAGAAAGAGGGCAGACAAGATAAATTCATTGACGGAGTAGACCAACCGGCATCTTTAGTGTATCACTGACTAACGTTTTGATCGCAGATGAAACTTGCACCCCTCTCATGCATATGCCCACCCCCTACGATGCCAATTACTCTCTTGGGGACTATTCCCTGCTGTAGGTCGCTTTACAGTAGGTCGTGACCTCGAGAATAATATGAACTGAAGTCATATTTTCTGGAAACGTGTTTTGTGGGGTCTGGGTTGCCGATCATTTGCTTTACCCTGTCGACATGACCAGTTTAAATGCAAACGCTCTTAAAGGCACTCTGTTGCCAGGGAGACATAGGCTTTGTCTGTTTACAAGTTTCGAAACACTGACTAGCCCGCTTGCAAATGATTGTACAATCCATGTGATCTCTGGGTATTGTACATCAGAAACTATTATACCATTTTCGTATCGGGTGAATTGAAATTTCATTACATCCGAAACGGATTAGGAATTATCCGTATCGTAGGATTTCTCCGTTGGATCTTTTCGAATAATAGTAGTGGTTTATCATATTATTCGCGAATCAGATCTCGGAATTCTGAAGTCCGTATACGTTTTCGTTTCTGAAGTGCTGCGTTGCGAATGTTGTGCTGGTATTTCTTTTTGTTTACGTTTCTAGCTTACTGGATTCATCACAACTTTGAAAGTAAGGACCAAGTTGACGCTGTTGTTGTCACAACTGATATGGCGTTCGTCTGGTATTCATATTTTCCGTAGACACATCTTACAGTTTAAATTTCCTATGGAAGTATAATTGTGTCTTTGGGAGACCAGGTGTGACGTCAGGGAGTTCCCCAATGCTGAGTCCCATTGTCTTTTGAGATGGAGTAGAGTTTCACCTTTGCCCCATGGCGTGACACCTGAAATGCATCACGTCTTTGTTTGAAGTACATTCATTGGTACTCTATCTATGATAGTCGATTTCTCCGATTGTTCTGGACTGTCAAAGTTGTCCATTACATCTCAAATCCATTTGACTCAGGACACCTTTCTTCCCATGTGCATTGGGACCGAAATTGATGACTCATTTGAGAAATCTACCGCTCTTAATATATTTTTATAATCGAGAGCTTACCTCTTCCAGCGAATCAGCATGGCAATAAAACGGGGAAACGCTGCTTGTGTTTTGGGCACTATTCCCTCAACCGTTTCATTGGAAGAGATTTTCAATTTGTAAATAGCTTAGTCAGGTTTAGTTTTAAGTATTTTAACTGTAGATTTTATAAGTAGCTATTGACATGCATAATTTTTATTTGTTAAAGTTAATTTACTTTTAGGAAAGTTTGTCTTTATAGATTGTTGATATACAATATAATACAGTACATTTTATAATTTCGTAGACATGACGACTCACTAAGATAACAAACAAGCGAAGCAGTTATGCGTTCAGTACATTTATGCGCGATATCTGTTATTCCAATCTAACATAGTAGAATCCGATTGATTAACTATCTATGAAGATAACCGGTAGTTTATCGAATAAAGTGAAAATGAAGAGGATTTTCCTGAAACTTACGTTGGAATACTATTCTGTTTTTTTTTCAAATCTACGACATTTCTGGGAAGCTATGATGGAATATTTCAACTCCCTTCGCGGTCCCGTGTAGTTTTGATCGGACGCAGTTTTCGAGGTATTAAGGAATAACGAGGCGTGTCCTGGTGATAAGATGTATAATATCAAGCTCTCTGGCTAAATAGTAAATACAGGCTGACATAGTATTTATGTAACGTAAACGCAAATGAAGACAATAGAGAGTAACATAGGAGGCTAACTGACACGGGAAAGAGGCTACGAATAATTATTCATGTTTCAAAGTAAAGATGATGATGACCGTGTTCTACGTATAATTATTACAGTCAAACCTTTGTTAGTGGCCACCTCTATAGAGGAGCCACCTGCGTATAAAGGCCACTCTTCATAACCCCAGAATGACGCTTCCTATAGAAATCAACCTGGAAAGAAAGGCCACCTGTCTATAAAGGTAATTTTCCTTAGGTTCAAGGTGACCGTTATAGACAGGTTTCATTGCACAGTCAAGCCCGTATTAGCGGCCACCTCTAGAGAGCATCCACCTGTGTATAAAGGCCACTCTTTTCAACCCTAAAATGACACTTTCTATAGAAGTCAACCTGAACAGAAAGGCCACCTGTCTATAAAGGTCATTTTTCTTAGGTCCCAAAGGTGACCGTTATAGACAGGTTTCACTGTAATGGGTATAACCGTTGCATGTTTCGCTTTCTTATTTCTAGGGAACGCCTAATAGCTACAATAAGGACCTGCAAGAAGATAAAATCGCCCTGTTCGGTGCTGTTGACAGTATCAAGGCCGTCTTGCAAATCATTGCTGGCACAGTGGCCACACTGACGGTAAACAATCACATGGTCACGATGAGATCATTCTGTGTAACGCTCTCCTCATAACACAAATGGCTGTTGTCTAGAAACTCTACACACTGAGAAAATAGTTTCTTGCCAAGAATTTGTTTCGTGTTTTAAGTATAGGCATGCTTAAAATAAGACTTGGTATGTGGCGGAACAATAGCAATATTCTTATTTGGCTTAGTAATTTATGGCTTACATCGTAGACAAGTTTTATCTATTAGATTTAAGAATAATATTCCTTGAAATGAGAACTTTTCTCTTAAAATAGAAGCAACATTTTTACCGTTTGCAGTTAACACATAATAGGCTAGAAGTCCACGGACGACCATGAGAGCAACTACGCAGCTCCAGTGCATACGATTGACGGTGTGCAATCGACAGGAATTACTGCACAGATATCTGGGTGGTAGACTCTGTATTGTCCAACGGCGGAAGATCATTGACCCAGGCGTGGGAGACATCTGTCGATACCAACACTTGATATTACGCAAACATTGTGTCACAGTGATTTTTATTTTAAAGGAAGACCTGTTTTCATCGGAGTTTTGGTACATGTGATTAAATAGTGATAGTCGAAGAGGTCGCTATAAGCAGGTTTAAGGGCCTATACATTGTTTACCTGTCGTGAGTGACCACTCCTTCATACGTCAAACCCTCATGAGTTATGCCAAGCGTTACAATTATTGTTCACCTTTTATAAGTCAAAGGCGTTTATGGACCCGCATCACAGGTTGCTAGGCAACTTCCGACTGTTGCCATGACTCCTTATTGTGTGTTGACGAATGGTTATTGTTTTCAGGTTCATGAGGATCGTTGCCGCAGCGCCTTGAGCCCTGACATGCTTGCAACTGATGTGGCGTACTACCTCGTCAGGAAAGGAGTGAGTAGCTGATTTAACCAAGGGCCGTCTGTCCAGATGCACGCTGGAATTACGTAGTTTTCCAAACACTTTCTTTTGCGCTGTTTTGAACATTTTTTAATTTACACGGCTGTAAGGTAAATAGGTAATAAATAGGTACTTGATGATTTGATGTGTATTTCGCCCTTCATTTGGGCAGCTAAAACAATTCATATTCAGAGTACAAAGACAATTAAGTACAGTATGAATGGGTACAGTAATCAATTAGTTAGTTATATATCATTACGTCCTATGGCTTTCAAGTATTCAATAAACGACGGAATTTCCAAACAGTTACAAAATATGATACAATTGTGAATCTGGCTTTCCATATTCTTTGTACGTACAGTTGACATAGCGTTCGTGGTTGCATGGATGTATTGGAGCAAATAATATAGTGGAATCCGTGGGCAGAAGTTCGTGTGAAGAAATGCGATTACTTCGATCTGCCCTGCTAGCCAGCAGTTGGAGAGCATTGCTATAGTTACTTAGAAAGTTACTTTTCGGGTAACTTTTTCAAGTAACTAGTTTCTTTGCACTGAAGATAACTTGTAGCTGTAACTGGCTACAATTATTCTAAGTAGCTAATAACCTTTTCGAGCTACTTTTGTTTACAATTAGTTAGTTAACTTAGTTTTCAGTTTCTGATTGTATATAATTGTGGGCAGTTTTAAGATGCAGTATGCTAGAGCATTCACATATGCAGGGAGAAATCCACAACAGACGGTGAATCATGCCTATTTAACAATAATGTTATGCAGAAGTTCGTCGCGGGTTAAGATTATTTAAGTTGGCTGTCATCAATCATCACTCACCAATTAACGGCGGTACTGCCCCATCAAGATGGCGCCAATCGGACATAGGATCCATTCCAAAACAGGGACATTCTACATCACTCGACAACCTGCGCAGAATTTCGCTGATGTGTTGCTGCCCAAAGATTTCTAACCGCATTCTCTTGAAGCGAATCCAAAATACAATCCTGGAACGCATCTCTTCACTACAAGCAGGATTTCTTCCCGAGAGAAACACGCTTCAGCAGATTGCCGCACTTCGAATCCTTGTTGACGATTGCCGCAAGCATCAGCGCCACGCCACGATCACATTCGTTGATTTCAAGAAGGCGTTTGACTCAATTACCCGTGCAGCAATCCCCTTATGCCTCGGCTTCCATGGAGTTCCTGATCAGGGCTGGATCCAGCATTTTATTTGACGGGTTCCAAAAGATTGCTCGGAACAAAATTCAGTGCCGAAGGCACTGACCACAATGAACTCTGTTCATTGTGAATCCAGCTGGGGGCCTGGGGGGCGTTGTAAGCCCC
>OFHS01002722.1:8385-19722 GCA_900245855.1 Calvadosia cruxmelitensis | reverse complement strand
GAAATATCCATGCTACCTATTCTCTAAATGAAGTCTTTTTACCCAGCGTCACACATGCCGTTCGTGATCTGGGCGTATTTATGAGCCCTGATTTGAAGTTTTCTCGACATTGTCAAATTATTACACGTAAAGCATACTGCATTTCCAACTATCTCCTGAAGTCATTGCGAGTGAGCGATCCTGTACATTTGACTCGTGCATTTACAACCCATGTTCGTCCAATACTGGACTATGCGTCTCAAGTGTACTCACCATCACTACAGAAGGACATCATCTTATAGTTGAGAAAGTGCAGACCGCCAAATTGAACACCAGGCATTATTATTTTTTTAACCGTGTCGTCCGCCTGTGGAACTCGCTTTCGGAAGATGTCGTGTCCTCCCCATCACTTAGATTATTTAAATTGAAAGTTATATCTGAATTAATGTAATGAAATAGTATTTGATATGTTTGTAATCCGTATAGTATAAGTGCACATTTAATGGTGCCTTCTATGCGTGTATTCGTGGTTGATTTTTACCAATAAAGACACATGAATGTAATCAAATGGAAAATGACAACGGGAGACCATGACACTCTTGGGATAATATTCTTATTTCTTTGGTAATTAAACATCATACAGTATATGTACCATAGTAAAATCAAAATTAAACATTGTCAAATGTTAACACTCTTGTCACTACGGTGCAGAATACTTTTACAGTTGGTGTGTTGAAAAGTAATTTGTAACGAGTACTTTTTTCGGTAAAGTAATTTTGTAATTGTAATTCGCTACTTTTTGAGATAAGTAATTTGTAATTCGTTACTTTTACTCAAAGTAATTTGTAATTCGTTACTAAATAAAAGTAATTTCTACAGCACTGCCAAAAACACTGTATCATCGTAGCACTATTTCTTTTAAAATTTAAATCGTATTTCTTTTGTGAGCTCTGCTCCACGAAAAACAGATGTACAGCTTCTGGACAGAATGAAGATGATGATTGATAATCTTTGTCTGTATTTAAATCTAGACTCGCGATACACACGGGGTATCGACCATTGATGTTGACTTTTACATTTGCAATTGTATTTAAACAACCGGTTAGTGTTAGCATACTTGTTATCTTCTATACGTGTATTCTTTTGAATTTTCTTTTTGAAATGTTTCAAATAAATACAGATCCATGATGAATGAGGGAGACAGCAATAAGGCACGACACAACGATGTCATGGTAGGGGTCACCAGAATTACAAAAAAAAACAGTGCAAAAACACCCGATCAGCCACATCTGGTTGTTTCAGGGTGCAGAAATGCCACGTAAATTCTTCCCGGGCCAGTGGTGTTAGAGCATGGAATGCTTTACCCTGTCAGCTCAAGCAATATGTAAATTTTATCAAATTCAAAATTGACTGTAGAACTATATTGTAAATGCTACGCAACGGTTTTAGACCATCCTGTATATAATTTTTTATTTTTTCTCGTACAATTTTTTATACTTTTAATCTATGTATTGAATGTTATTAGTTTTGCTCCATGTAAAAAAGTTACACTGTAACTTATGGATAACAGAGAATAAAGTCACACACACACAACAACCAACAAAGTGCAAAAACGTGTTGCAGGATTTTAACCACCGACAATTATTACAAGTATACAACATTTCAAGTCGAGCAAAATAAATATTAAACATTATGCTGACTGATTTACAATAATTAAAAAGAAGTTCTGGCTATAAAATCATACCAACCGCTTAAAAAAATATCAAGCAAATGGTTCTGCGTGTGAAATAAATTGAACAAATAAAAAATATAATAATAAAATGTAATAGTCAAATGAGAAACTGTATAGTAATTGTGTGGGTTTAAGTGACATTACAGAACCCTTATTGTGGTGAAGGCCCTGACTCCTAAGGTCGATAACGCACAGTATTATTGCACAATCTTCTGCGGTACACATTGCAATATGCAGTGCTACCTCTATTGTAAACACTGATTGGTCTGTGCTCGTGAGTCATTCTGGCAAACAAGCTTAAAAGCCCGCTACCATAATTATTCATCACATAATTAATTAATTATAAATACCAAAGACAATGCAAGGGCAATGCCAAAGAAGATCAGCCCAAAGTACAGATGAAAAATTAGTGTGTGTATAGCGTGGTTTATCAACAGTGATCTTTTTATTTTCAAGAGGAAGCTATTTTGATGCTACAATTCCTCTTGGCATGAATTCTTCCTTCTTTCGTGTCTTCGTAAATTAGATGCCAGTGAAAAGCACCTCTTACACTGTCCGCAGACATACGGTTTTTCTCCTGTGTGAACTCTTTGGTGAAGTTTTAAGGAACTTGTATTTGAAAATCTTTTATCACATTGCTGACACACGAACGGCTTCTGTCCAGTGTGAATATCTTTGTGTCTCATCAAATGACTTGAACGTGTAAACCCATTGCCACACACATCACATGAAAAAGGTTTCTCTCCGGTGTGCATCATTCGATGCAGCCTCAAAGCATTTGATTCTTTAAAAGCTTTGTCACATTGATCACATTTGAAAGGTTTCTCTCCTGTATGCATCATCAGGTGAGACTTTAAATGTCCTGTTTGCGTAAACACCTTTCCACATTTATCACATACAAATGGTTTCTCTCCACTGTGAGTTCGTTTGTGTACTGTTAACTCGCTATTATGCGTACATCGCTTGCCACATATGTCGCACACACATGGCTTCTCTCCAGTGTGAGTTATATCATGACACTTCAAACTAGTGGAATCACCAAAGGCCTTGCCACATTGTTCGCATACATACGGCTTCTCTCCGCTATGGATCCTCATATGCGTTGTCAAATTGCTTAATTGTGAACACCTTTTACCACAATATTCACATTCAAATGGCTTTTCTCCCGTGTGAGACCTATTGTGCAATTTCAAATCAGCAGAAGTCTTGAACATCTTGTGACATTCATGGCACTTAAAAGGCTTTTCTCCATTGTGCCTCCTAAATATGTGGATTTTCCATTTTTGTGCAAGTGCAAATCCTTTTCCACAATGCTCACATGAATAGCGTACCTTTCCAATGGGATTTTTTGTATTCCCTTTCAAATTATCTGCGGGTGCAAAATCTGGATCGGATTCAAGTGACCTCGGTCTCTTTGGCATACTTAAATGACCATTGAAGCCAGATCCTTTGTCGTGCTGGCCGGAGATGAGTCTTTTCTTTCCTACGCTTCTGTACTGGCGTTTTCCAGTATTAGATGAAATGTCTCTAGCCGTATTCTTAACCACGGTCTGGTTAGTATTGGTGTTCTCTTCAGAGTTTACAGGAGTTCTTGTATTGGAGTGACAATCCTGCTTCTTTCTACAACGCTTCATATGCCTTTGCAAATAGTCTCTTGATGAAAAATGTACATTGCAGAACACACAGGCATATCCTGAAAACAACAATTAAAACAGAAGCTCATTATAATTATAATAATAGTTTACTTACTTACATAGCGCTATTCCCAATAAATTGCCCAATAGCGCTTCACAATTAATACATTCCTTAAAATGAATGAACTTTGCATGTTAAAACTAAAAGGAACCTTGCATGTTAAAACTAAAAGGAAGGTAAAATATTTAGCTAGGAATTAAGCTGAATAAAAAAGAACACTAAGGAATTTAGAATTATGCTATCTAAAATGTACACTATAAAGTTACTATAAATGTTATCTAATAATTACGCCAAAAGTTAATCATCATTCAATCATGTTGCTGGATATAAAAAATAAACACAAACTAAAGACAAAAGCGTCAATAGATGATTGTATTTCACAACAGGCTACATTGCTAATTATTGAATGCAGAACTTCTACTGATGAATCTGACTCAAATTTTCAAAAATAACCAGGAGTTGTCGGTCAAGTAGACAAGAGACACTGCCAAGAGTCTGGATATAATCTAAAGGTGATGTTCTCCATCCAACGCAAGGTTTGTTGAGTGCAGCCCATTGCCAATGTTCGCTTCACTTGAAATACAGTCAAACCTGTCTTAGCGGCCACCTCTATAAAGCAACCACCTGTGTATAAAGGCCACTCTTCATAACCCCAAAATAACACTTTCTATAGAAATCAACCTGGACAGAAAGGCAACACGTCTATAAAGGTCATTTTTCTCAGGTCCCACAGGTGACCGTTGTAGACAGGTTTCACTGTAGGCCTACCTAGAATGTGCATTACAGCGGCCTTCGGAACCTCAAAGAATTCAGACAGCGCTGTAAGCCTCTGTATAACGCTGGCACATATATGAAGACTTACCTTTAAAGAAACCGCCTTCTTCTGCGGTACATATACCCAATTCCTTAGCAAAATTTTCTCCATACCAAACTAGCAGTTCTGAGCTTTGTGGGATATCTTTATAAACTTTGAAGAATATTTCTCGTCCCAATTGAAATGAAATGAGATTTTGTTCTGACTCATTTCTGGCACAGTTGATGTATCGTGTCCAATTGCCCTTTTTCAGGTCTCGCCCATCAAGACAGTATGTCACTGTACCATCTTCAACAACCTTCAATAGACAATTTGTATTAAAAATAGAAAATTAAAAATTGTATTAAAATATTAGACAATCAAGAGGAACTTTTCTAAGTGTTTTTTAAGCGGTTTAATTCTTTAATTAATTACATTCATCTTTCAGGTTATACTTCTTCTGTAACACCGCATGCAACAGCAATAAAATAAGAGACACAATCGGGTCGGCGAACACAACCAAGTCTTACCAACAACTGAATAACTACATTCGAACTATCGCTTACAAAATTGCAACGTTATCGGACATATATCAAGCAAGACGGGACAACATACAGATGTTATGGGACACAGACATTACATTTCTATGATTACATTTGTTTACTGACGCATTTACTTTCTCGTCGTAATTCATTCATGAATACCGTTAAGCGTTAGATTACTTAGATATATACTTGGTAGGTTAAGTGGCAAGGATCTAAATTTGTGATGGTTTAAGGTATCTGCGTATCGCACCAACAACTATGTCTAGTTGTTAGCCAAATAATGACAAATTTTGTCCAAATTAACAGGTGTTATCTACCTCAAACATGCAGCTTGTATCCGTGTCTTTAGATATGGCTTCCACTGGCACCTTTCTGCCACTGAAAGGTCCGAATATTGTGTCTTTTGGAACGTTTATCTTGGTAAAGACACCCTGGCCAGCACCAGGAATGGTTGACTTCTTTACTTTCAACTCAGAGGGCAGTCCCTTCAATGCATAGTTGTTCCTGCCAGCAGGCATGTTGACAATTGCTTACAGCATCAGCTAACATTTGAAAATAAAGATAAAGCCGTAATCAGCTACTGCAGTCAACTCTGCCTACAAAGGTATCAGCATTATTAGTATTTAACCAACAAGTTCAACAACGGTCCTACATTCTTGTCGTCATTAACGTTAATCATGTCAATTGTAGCAAGTCCCTCGTCAAGTTGTAATCACTCTCTTTCGTGTCTATCTCTCGTTGTGTCAAGTCGACATGTAGGGTTACCAGACCACAGAGGAAAAAATACGGAACATTTGCAAACTTGGGCAGAAGTATCTAGCAAAATCAACTAAATTTGAAATTGTATAGCACATAAATACGGAACGATTTCGGGAAATAAGGGACGTCTGGCAAACCTATCGACATGTCGCTGCCTCCGTGACACAGAGCTCTGGCTACTACGGACATAGATCCTTTCGCCATCTCTCCCTGTCACGGCCAGCATCCTACCAAATATATATCTCAGTCAAACAACAGTCATCGCATTTATATCTTACAATCAAGCACAATATCAATAATTTTCAATGTCTGTCTTTGTGAAATAATATCTGTCAATACCTGTCGGTATTTTTTGGGACTTCTAGATAAAATGCATCCTCTGTAGTTGCTTTCTATCATTTGTAATAAAACAACGAAGACAAACTACAAAGATCAAAGGACGTCATTTCGGTTTGTTTTGTCAATATCGGTTGAATTTAGGCAGTCCCCAGCAAACAGTTATTAGTTGAGTTGACTGTATCCATATTTTTGCAGGGATGGGAAAAGACTACATGCTTTATATGTTGCAGTAAGTCATTTTATGAATTCATTTTCCAAACATGCCCTCTATCATTTCCTTGAGCAGCGGGGGCAGGGAAGCATTGTCAACAACCTGAGCAGGACGATGAACATCAAAGAAATTGAGAGTGGATATTAGTGAATTCGTACAGACGAATAGAGTAATTTTGCCAGTGGACTGCGTGAACTAACCTGTTAAATTTTGTGGTCCAAATTCAAGCCAATTCGATGCGACTAAAAGGCTAAGCAATGCCATAAACAGGAACCGACTTCTGGCCTTTTGACTCTGAAGTGAACAGCTAAACAAAGAAGACTGAGGCGATGGCGCGAAAGATGAAAGATGATGACCATGACCGTGACCGAGTCAAAAAATGAGCTGAAACTGCAAAGGGCAAGTCAGGGGATAGGGGTTCTCAGACAAATGGTGGGTACCTTTAGGGTTGCCATAAGTCCCTTATTTTCCCTAATTGTTCCGTATTATGTGTTATGTAATGCATAATTTAGTTGATATTCTTAGACAATTCTACCCAATTTTGCAAATGTCCCGTATTTTTTCCTCCTTGGTCTTGTAACCTTTAGTAATTGTTGCTGTACAGTTAAAACACGAGGGAGACATTCTACCCGTATCTCCTTTCCTGGCTGAGCAAATAACTCAGTAATTGATGTAACTTGACTAGGGGATAGACGGTAGACCTACTGTATGTGAAGAGAAATAAATCTAGAAATTTAACTGTACAATTCGAACAAAAATCATCCCACTGGATCAGATTGGAAAACAGCAAAACAAAAAGATGAAAAAACTACAATTTCGGCGTAACAGGTTCTCTTTCAGAAAAAGTAAGATATTAATTAGTACAGTAGCTGTTTCATCAGCCCACAAACAACGCCAAGAATCAAATTCTACAACTGAAAAATGGTGTCAACCAGCAACTGCACACACAATGCGATGCACGGGCAAGCCATGACGGCATTATCATCTAAAATCACACAGGGTATGTAAAAAATTGTTCAAATGCTTAAATCCCGAATTGAGTTCCCAAAGATGAGGCAGTTTTGAAAGATGTTGGGCTGTTTCCTCAAAGCAGACTACGTTGGCGTAGACAAGTGAGGTGACCCTAAAGAAAATCAACAACAATCCAAAATCAACGTCAAGACAAACAAAGCAAATTTACAGCCACAAAGCTGCATTACAATCTCCCCTTCTAGTTGTTCAACCTGCTCCATTCCCAGTTGACATTCCATATTCCTTGTTTACGAGAAGGCTATTGTTGTTAATCACTGATTGGCAGTGCTGTACAGTAATTTTTCAAAAGTAACGAATTACTGTAATTCGTTACTTTTTTAAGTAATTGTAATTGTAATTCTTTACTTTTCTAAGAGAGTAATTTGTAATTGTAATTTGTTACTTTTTTGGCCAGTAATTTGTAATCGTTACTTTCAAGAACAGTCCAAACCTGAAATTACTTTTTACTACTTTTACTGTTTTCTCTCGCAAAGTTCAAAAACTAGGCGTGGAAATCGGGTTGTGTGCATGCAGTATTTCATTCCCTATCATTTGCGACAGACTTCAGCGGTGATTTTCAGCAAACAAAGTTCAATATCTTTTGGATCAACCCTCTTATCACGATAGTTAAGCATACTTTTACAGTTGGTGGGTTGAAAAGTAATTTCGAAAAGTAATTGTTAAGATTACTTTTTTGGCAAAATAATTTTGTAATTGTAATCCATTACTTTTTGAGAAAAGTAATTTGTAATTGTAATTTGTAGCTTTTATTCAATGTAATTTGTAATTGTAATTCGTTACTAAATAAAAGTAATTTATACAGCACTGCTGATTGGTAGACTGATTGGTTGACATTGGAGGTGATTTTCCACTTGTTCACTCTATCCTTACTTCTTTTCATCATGTTGCCTGTCTTGTTTAGATCTTTATGTACTATGGTAGTTATTTCTATTATTATTATACTAGCTGATCCGCACGGCTAACGCATGCGCAGCTGCGTCCAGTGTTGCTGCTTCGCATTTGGGCGGAGGATAATTAGTCCAACAAAAATGACAGTTCCTCATCTTAGCTACGGTCCCAAGAGACTGAAATTGATTCTTTTGAACCATTCGAGCGCAACAGTTTGCAAAAGCAAGCACAAAAAATCCAAGTGCCCATTCCACAGCGATAATTTCGTCAAAACTTGTAGAAAACATAGCTCGGCTTCAAGGCGACCTTTTAAGAAACAGCTCCATTAGATTTTGTCCCAATTTTCATTATTCAACTTTGACCTGGTTCGAGCGTTTACACTATGCGATGTGTTTCGAAAACCGTGCACAACCAAAGCCTTGTTGTTTCCCAGAGCTAGTCAAATCCATACTTGCTAATGAGTGGCGCGTGCCGGATTTTGATCACACAGACAGACAGACAGACAAACAAACATACAGACAGACACTTGCGAAATATAGATAGAGATAGAACTGTGAAAATGGAAGTTCTATTATGGGATAAAACTTTTAGAAATTTAGGACTGACAGCCCACAAAATATATCACTATAAACTCTCTTTTTATCAAAGCTATAACAATGAAATAACTATTAGACATCAAAAGAATTGAGTCTAGTAACAACATACAGCTTCGTTTCAACAAAGTCAACCCCCAATACAGCAAAAAATAATGGACGATGCTTCTTAGCTCAAAGAAGGACCAACCTTTTGCCGTTGCTTGCTGTGATTGAAAGCGAGGAGGGCCATTCTGATTGTGTTCCTATGGAAAACAACACCACATTTCAGTACAACATTCTCTGCATTTACAGTGAAAGCAAGAACCACAACCACTTTCAATGACGCACAAACATAAAGAAGCTCTAGCAAGAACTCAACCAGACAAATATTTTCAAAAACATTTGATTGCAGGGTCTACATTTTGTTCGGATGACATATCGGCTCCCCGAGTACGAGTACGAGTGCCTGGCTTGCGAGTACGAGTACGAGTGGCGAGTGGCATTTGAAAATTTTAGCGAGTACAAGTACGAGTGAGAATTCTGTGAGTGCGAGTACGAGTACGAGTGCGTAAATTTTATCGGCGAGTACAAGCGCGAGTGCCAGATCGGTAAATTCAAGGCCTCTCTCTCTCTCAGTTCAGGTGGCTCACAATGAGCTGCTGTGACCAAATTCAAGGTAAAATAATTAATTCACGTTTTTGAATCCAACATCAATTTTGAAGTACGATTTCGAGGTAAGCAGCGACAGAATCAAAACAGTTTGTCCTTCGAAGGAATTCCCGCTAGAGCTATCAATTCACAGCTTCCCAAGTGCTAATTGAATAAAACAAAACTTTCCGTGAATGAACTCTGCTGTGAAAGCCATCAACTGTCTCATCTCCATAGTAACGGGACAATGTTTGCACAAGAACAATAGATAAATTAACGTCTCGGGCTCGTTGCCAAGGCTCATGGATTCTTCCACGTTGTGTCACAAGGTAAAATCAACTCTTAGTATAACTCAAAATACAGAATATCGCAGGAAACAAAACTGCTTTCAACAGAAGGAGAATTTCCAAGTGTCAACATCAACGTAAAGGTTGAAAGCAGATAGGCAATTGATCTGATTCTTCCGCTTTTCTGGGAAGTCGGAAATCGCCGCTGATTGTTCTGGATTGTATTTTCCTGACTACAACTTCGAAGTCGCTGGCCCAGTTCACTCTGTAAAACTTTATATTCGCGAGGGCAACAGCAAACAATCAACCAATGTTAACTTTCGTTCAGCTGACTCTCCGTAGACTGTAGATTTGAGGGCTTCGTTGCTCATTTTGTTGTCAACCGAAGAATAGTCAAAGAGCTTCCAGACAGCACGGAAGGCGGCAGGTTTTCACGGGAAATGATAAAGCACACTGCGCATAGTGACTTCAACGCAACTGTGAAGCAACTCTGACAGAGTCCAGACAATAGCAATCACACAGGGTAACATGGAAGACACACAACACCTCAAACATTGTAGCGTTGGTGAAATGCAACAAACATGCCAAAAAGTTAACTATTTTCAGGACGAGTACGTATACGAGTGCAGGTGAAATACAGCGAGTGCGAGTACGAGTGGCGAGTACCAAGTGTGCGAGTACGAGTGCGAGTGGCGAGTGTGAAAAAACCCTCGCAAGTGCCACTCGAGTACGAGTGAATTCACTCGAGTGCCCAAGTCTGGTAATAACCTTCGATAGATTGCATATGCAATTAACAACACATCAATCAATCACTGAGCGAGTAATTTGCCCAACAAAGCATTTCCCAAACTGGTATTAATATGTCACACATTTACCTTCTTCAGCTCCGAGCGTGATGCCGAGCCTGATCGTGACGTTGAAGCAGAGTCAAATTCTTTGAAGAAGACATCCTCGCTTCTTCCAGGGGTGTTTGGTGATGGCGTTCTGTGATTGGTCACTTCGACAGACATGTGATTCCCATTGCTGCTTGTTCTCAGACTTCCATCTTTCTTTTCTTCCCCAGGCCCTATCAGTGATGTGGCTTTCATTGATAGTCGCTTTTGGACTTTTGAATGACCTGAACCAGGACCTGATCAACAAAAACAAACAACTATCACAGTCAACATCTTTATTGTTGCTCTGTGGCATTGTTATAGAGTCATCCATGTAATGATTACATGTTTCGAATATAGTATACAATAATACATTGAATCCTGTCTATAATGGTCACCTTTGGGACCTGAAGAAAGTGACCTTTATAGACAAGTGGCCTTTCTGTCCAGGTTGATTTCTATAGAAAGTGTCATTTTTTGGTTAAAAAGAGTGGCCTTTATGCAAAGGTGGCTGCTCTATGGAGGTGGCCGCTAATACAGGTTTGACTGTACATGGATATTATGATCAGTAGTTCAGTTATTACATACTTGATTGATAACATTAACATGGAAACAGACAAAGAATCTCCAGAGATTAAACAAATAACTGACCAAATGACTAAACAATCAAACAAACAAACAAACATACAAACAAACAATCAATCAAACAAACTAACAAACAATCAAACAAACAAACAATCAAACAAACAAACTNTAACTAACAAACAAACGATCAAACAAACAAACATACAAACATACAAACAAACAATCAATCAAACAAACTAACAAACAATCAAACTAACTAACCAACAAATGATCAAACAAACAATCAATCAAACAAACTAACAAACAATCAAAAAAACAAACAATCAAACAAACAAACAAACTAACTAACTAACAAACAAACAATCAAACAAACAAACAATCAAACAAACAAACAAAC
>OFHS01002721.1:388-19727 GCA_900245855.1 Calvadosia cruxmelitensis | reverse complement strand
AATAATAATAATAATAATAATAATAATAATAATAAAACTAATAATGAGAAGAAGAAGAGGAAAAAGCCAGACTGAAGCAGGTAGCTAACAAGAATTCAATTTCGTGTTTAGCCACATGCAAGAATCGTGAGCTTCGCAAAAAGAAATCTTATGCGCAAAATTGAAACAAAAAGATAACATCCTGTCCACTTTGTAACAAAACGAAAAGTGATGTCAGCGCCAATGATTTCGCAAAATTCATAGAAGTCCATAAAAGGTTGTCAAACCCCATTTATTTATTTCATTAAACATTCTACCTATCTTGCATATTCATAAATTATATAGTATGCAAGCGTAAAGCAGTAGCAGAGGCTAAATATGTGCAAACCAATGCCGGGAACACAAAAAACGCCCCGAAGGATACCGTGCATTTTGGCACGTGTTAACCCTACTTGCCACGTGATAATCCTATTGGTCACGTGAGTGATCACGTGATGCATTATTTATTCGGTCGATCGGAAATCCTGACTGATGTAATCGTATTCAGAGGTCAGTCTTTCTATCGACAAAATTTTATTTTCAGTAGATTGACTCCCTTGAGACCCTCACAAAAGTCTGACAATGAAGCGCATTGTCAAACTGGCGATTTCATGAACAATGAAGAAATATCAGTGCGCCCGGGTTGAAGAAGACCTCAGTGTTAAATTCAGATCATATTTACGATTATTTGTAAATCTGTTCATTAGCCCAATATATCAATGGCTTTTTGACTTGTGGTCTACGACAATGAAATCTACCGAAGACACAGCGAATAGATATTGGTTGGTTGGGGAACCGAACCCTGGACCGCCTGACAAACAGCCACGAATATTATCCACTAGATCACACCGACATTAATTGTATTTCATCCTATCTTTTGATTTGTATTTCATAGACCGACCTTCCACGTCAAGACAACGAATGATCCTGCCAATGTCGGCTACAGTCCAGTTGCTCTTTATCTACATTCTGATCAGCCCAACTACTCATACCAACCAGAGGTAGGCAAAGACTGAAATAATAGGACTCAGATTTTTTACTCGTCTAAAGCGACCACCTGTATTATGAGACCACAATTTTCATTGATCTGTTTAGGGTCCGTTGAAAATCATGACTGGCAATAAAAGGGAAGAATAACTTCCACTGACTTAACGTAAAGCCAATTAAAATACAGATGCAACTAAGAAGACAAGATTGTACACGAGTTACTATGATGCAAGACATTTAGACTTAAGGTCTATCAGTCCAAAGCTTTGTTTGAATTCTTGCATCGATTGTGACGTCATAGATGCCCCCGGTAATATGTTCCACTAAGGAACAACTCTGTGCTGAACAGACGTTAATTGTCAACGGGAATGTGGCTTGAACGTCATCGAGTTTCCACGCATTTATGACGATATACAGTAGATGCTGTAAATTTCAAATTACAGTCAAACCTGTATTTGCGGCCACTTCTATAGAGTAGGAACCTGTGTATAAAGGCCACTTTTCACAAACCAAAAATGACACTTTCTATAAACTGAACCTCGACAGAAAGGCCACCTGTCTATAAAGGTCATTTTTATCAGGTTCCAGAATTGACCGTTATAGACAGGTTTCACTGTATTCTTATTTGCAGGTGATGTTACTCCAATGCCTCGAACAGCCAAACGACGGGGGTGACAGTGAGATTGCAGATGCCATGAAGAGCGCTTACATCTTGAAAGAGACCAACAGAGAAGCTTACAACCTGTTGAAGGAAGTCAATGTCCGTTTCGATGATTACGGCAAAGACAGCAGAGGGAAGTTTCTCGTGGCGACCGACAAACCTGTCATCTTGTGAGTCAACTTGTCTGGACCTTAATGCGTACAGTATGCTGTCAATCGTAAATCAGCCTCTGTTTCATGTCAGCCTCTATTTCATTCTATATCGATATGATCCTATAACGGTGATATGAGTCTTGAAGACAGATGATCTTCCTGCTATAAGTCCTACTCATTGTTTAATGACTCCCACAGATAACTTTTGGGATATAACATACTAGGCAAATAATGACTGAATATCTGTCAGCACTTGAATAAGATGACAACCTCGACGCTCGACGAATCCAAGTGCCAAAATGTAGCTCTCTTCCTTCTGTTTGGATATTGCTGATGTAAGCTTGTATAAACAAACTGAATGGTCTTAGCATGCTATACACCACGTGACTCTGCAATTAATCCTGTTTTGAGCGACCACATAAAGGACAGATGAAAATCGGCCTCTTGACACATGTGGTCGTTAGAAACAGGTTGTTACTAACGCAGGTCGAACTGTAGTTCGAAGTACTATAAAAAGCCATCTATTGACTAAGGGTTTGATTAACAGAAATGTTTATTGACGGCTCTAATTTATAATACATTGATTAATGTAAAGTAACATTATTTTGTATCAGGCCCAGAATAAATGATGATGATGATGATGATAATGATGAAAACGATGGCATAATGTACAGACATGTTGCGGTAGTAGCAGACTCCATAACGAACCAGATTGAGTCAATCGCAGCATGATCGCAGGAACGATAATGTTGCAACGAATATCATTCAAGACTGAATGAATCATACAATGCTGACTTTAGCTTGTTACTGATAGCGTATCAAGCACGAATACGAGATTAGGCAAACACGAGGCTTTGATAGACAGGTAAATAGAAATAGATTAAACTTTTGATCACAATAATTCAACAAATAAACAGAAAAGATAAACATAATTTTCTATTACAAGAAGAAATAAAGACGACGATGGTCATCCCGTAAGCGAAAAGCTCAGTGTTTATTTGGGAGACCATATGACACCACTACAGGCATAATACGACCTGTCTTGAGTGACCACCTCTGTTAAGCAACTACGTTCAAGAAGTCATGGATCTGATTGTGAATTTGTTTTCGTTTATTTTTCAGAGAGGACAATTACGGCGAGATTGATGTCATCCGACTTAACGACTATCGGAGAGGCATCTTGGTGAATTCAACCCCAGAGACGGTTCACAAATGGTACAAAGCATACGACGAATTAAAACGCCTAGTCAGTCGACCTGAGAACGTCTTCAAGTACAAACTCAAACAAGGTGAAATGCTGACCATCGACAACCGGCGCATGCTCCATGGACGCCGCGGGCACGAGGCTGAGCCTCAGAATCGCTGGATGATTGGTGCCTTCATTGGAATGGATGAATACGTATCCAAAATGAGAATTTTACAAGAAGACATTTCTGCTTAATTCAACAACATCGCTTAGGACTTTTAACATTTCTTTGATACGATCCAATAGAATGTAGGAACTGGAATTTTGAAAATTATTTTAACGACCGCGTGCTCCAAGTTCGTTCGGTTTTGCTATTAAAATTCAACCAAGATGTTTGTTGGCGAGAAGGAATTCTAAATCTCAATTGATCTGCAATCTTCCATACATTTGCTTATTTCCTGACTTCTATGTAAGGGTTGAAATATTTTACTAGCGAGATTTAATTTTATTTGGTTATCCTACGATAGAATGGTTATCTTAGTACTTTATTCTCCGTCATATCTTTCACCGATAAGGTTCGACTTTTCCCGCCAATTAATCTCCAACCACAAGCACAACAACCAGAGCTTGCTAGAGTTCATCACAAAACACAAGCTGTCAATGGACCAAGCGCAGTCCCAATGCATGACGGGATGCACTTGTTGTTAGGCACGTGACTTTGAGCTGAAATCTACAATTTTGACAACTAAGAACAATCTTCGAAATTGACCATCATTGACAAGAGTACGGCTGATTGCGTTACAAACAAAGCATTTTCCTGGCGTCTTCAACCATGGCAGAGGTCAACTCACTTATATACCGACATACAATGAGACTGCGCATGGCGGATTGCCTCTACAGATCTACAATCTAGACCAGGTAGACCCCAAACATCAACTGTGCTAACGAGAAGTTCAACTGCACCATTCTTCTCTTGCTTATAAAGAAAGACAGTTTTCAAAGACGGAGAAAGCGTCTTAGAGGGTAAGCAAGAGCGCAAGAGGAAGTGCTTCAGAATCACATCAAGGTCTGTTCGTGTTTGTCAAACGAATGATATCACACCACAACTTCAGCAAGATAAAAATATCACAAATCCACGAGGGAGTAAAGTTGCAAAATAACTACGATAAAATGAACTCAATCTTTCATAGAGTAAACTGTTTGATCAAACTTATAGAATTAGTCGATTTGAGTGGATCTTTTTGTACGTCCATCAGAAGGGAACGACGATTGTAACATCGTCTGGGTGAAATTCTCCATTGCATCACCTCCAAAGGGTGCGGCGTTTGCAGCGACCACGCCCAGATTAAGCGGCAAAGCGTCTTCGTCTTGGCTGTCATCCCTCCAACTGCTGTCACTGATGTCCTCACTTTCACTCGAGTAAAGCGATTTCAAAGGGCTATAAGCGACTTTGGCTGTTTTGACGTGATTATTCGAAGAAACAGCGCTCTTAGGTTGAACTGGAGCACGTGGGTTTGACGCTGTGTTTCCATGAGAACTACTGCCAGCGTCTCCGTTACTTTGGATAGGAGGAGGTACTCTATTTGCGTCGAAATTCGCAAATTGGTAAACGTTGTCGAAGACGGAAGATTCAAAATCGATCAACGAGGTATTTTCACCTCGCGACGCCGTGCTAGGCACAGTGGAATGTATGTCCGTTGTCATAGTTGCACTCCGTGACGACGTCAGGGCAGTGTCAAGAATCCAGCTCTCGTCAACTGGTTCTCCGTTCTCTTTGCAGTGTTTTTCTTGCAACTGACCCATTAGCTTTTGAATTGTGACGATTAGCTCTCTGTTTTGTGCCAATAATCGATGAACGCGAGCCTAAAACAGTATCCAAAGCATGTGTTCAAAATCAATGTTCCAGTTTCACTAGCAGACAGAGGACTAGACGTAAACTACTAAATGATTGGCGATCTAAAGAGACCATATCAACATGAAATTATCAACAATGTCAAATTATCAACATCAAACTATCAACAATATCAAATTATCAACAACATTATATTATCAACAATATCAAATTATCAACGACATCAAATTATGAACAACATCAAATTATCAAAAATATCAAATTATCATCAAATTATAAACAATATTATATCAACATCAAACTATCAACAATATCAAATTATGAAAAACATCAAATTATCAATAATGTCAAATTATCATCAAATCATAAACAATATCAAATTATCATCAAATTATAAACAATATTATATCAACATCAAACTATCAACAATATCAAATTATGAACAACATCAAATTATCAATAATGTCAAATTATGAACAACATTAAATCATCAACAGTCATTACCTGGGCGTCAGCACGTGAGGTTGATTCTGCGCGCAGTTGTTCCTTCACGAGAGTGAGTTCCGATCGCATGACTTCGGTTTCATGAATCTGATGCATGAGCTGTTGATGATAAAGTAACTGGACTTGCTTGAGATTGGACGCAGTGAACTTGCCGCTGTTAGCACCACCGTTTGATGCAAGGTCCAATTGTGGGATGACAGGTAACTAAAAGAACGTTGGATTGTTTTAAGACACGACTGAAGACTCACTTTTTTAAAATGGCATATGCGAAAGAAATGTCGTTTCTAATTTGAATCATCTCAGGAACAGTGCGAGAAATTTTTAAAGTACCTGTAGATATAGTTTGATTTTAATTCTAATTAATAGGATGGTAAAAGTACATTTTAATTTGCTAGAATTATATTTCAGTTTTAAAGTACGGTATAGTTTAGGCCATGATGCATGTCAGCGCTTTAGAATATTTGTATAGTTTTAGCGCTCTATAAATTCTTGTATTATTACTATTATTATTAAGAAAAGAAATTAACCGTCAGACTCATTTTAAGAATCAGGAGTGGCGGAAGATGCACGTAGGGGAATTATCTAACCCTGTCCTGGTTGTAAAAATGCGAGACACCTCTGGAGGCAGGAAGATTTGCAGTCTGGGAATATTTTGTTCAAATCATACCACTTCTACGGTTTACCTAAATGTGCAGCATGGTGTGAAACATCAAGCCTGGGGAATTCAAATTTGGTATTATGGTAATAAAAACCAACGCTCAACCTGTTCTAAGCGACCGTCCCAAGAACCAATGAAAAGTACCTAATACAGTCTTAGATATAGGTTTAAACTGGAAGGTGGTTTCTCTCCGTATAATTATATGTATATAATGCCAATTGAATTCTAGTGCCATATCCTAGGCTACCATCCAGTGTTCCGGAGACGATTCGACGTTAAAAGATAATTGTTTTTGCAAAACTCGATCTATTTTCGACACTAATGTCACACAGATCAAACCAACTTTAACTCAAAAATCTAGATAACCAGAAATCGTCATGTTTAGTCGACACGCTACATGACACAACGTTACAACTCAAAGATGACTTCTCTTACCAATCAAGAACATGCAGAACAATAAGAAACACAATACAACATACAATAAACAAACAATGGAGCAATTGTCCTACAGAAAATGTAATGTAACGTGATAAATCCACAGAAATATCCTTGGACATTAAACTTACAATTGAAGCTGGACGAGGTTCTTTCGCAGCGTCAATGTCAGTGACAACGGTCGACTTTGTGACTGCCATGGGGATGTCATGAAGCGGAGACTTCACATCGTCAATGTCGGTTTCTCCCAGTTCATCGATATCGGTCTCTCCGTCATCTGCACATGACAGATTGAAAGAGCATTAGATTTTAATATAGCTACATGTAATTTAGGTGAGATTAAACTCATTATATAATGCTGACGTGCTGTGGGGTTGTAATTGAGGCTAGTCTCTATGTGGTTATATGTGTCATCAGACAGGGGTTCTTGCAGCAACCATATTACAATGACCTTGATGATGGGGTGTTTTGGCATTGCTGCTACCTACGAGAAGTCACATGCAACATCAAGGCTTACGTGACCATCGGAAGGACCGAAGAACAGTGGCCACTTAATATAGATAAAAAGTATCTTTAAATTCTACATGAACAATGAAGATGTGGATGTGGCGCAGCAACGAGTGCAATGGGCATAATGTGTCACTATGTTATGTCTGTTGAGGGTTACTACTCAACTGGAACTAAGGATTGGTGGAGGATCTTAACTAGGAAGCTACAACAGGGAAAGGACACATTTCACCAATATTGCAGGCGCAAGAATATAACCAAGGCACTACCACAGCAATATTATTAAATACACATCAAAAGTCTAGGTCTATCCACAACCGTTTGTTTGATACTGCAAGAACAAGAGAAAAATTTAAAGACATTCAAATGCAAGAAGGAGAGAAAGAAATGAAAGATGTATGCAATGTTTTGAATTGAAATTAAAGACATAACTCTACGAGGTATTATTTGGGATGGAGTCGCCCCTTTGAAGTCCACCCTCTGGTTACAATCTTCAAGGGACCGCTTGAACGTCTTCTATAGAAGACAGACGGTCTCTCAACACAGGTTATCACATAAAACAAGTGGTCACTAGAGCCAGCTAGGCTGTACTTACTTTCTGTATCAGAATGGGATTTTCTGACCAGCGGATGTGAACTACTCTTTTGTTTCTCCTCCTTCAATTCATTTTTCTCCGTTGCGTCACCACTATCCTTCCCATTGTTCAATTTATGACATACTTCAAATGCCTGACCGATTGTACGTACAGTATTCATGGCCACCGACTTGAAGTAAAAGCAGAGAAAATAATTAATCAAAAGATAAAGCTGCTACCAAATGAGCAATGCTATGAACTGGATCTGAATGAAAATCATCCAATAAACCACGTGAAAAGGGCATTTTTATATCATCTTCAGTTATTTTCTAAAATTTACATGGTTTTCACATAATGCTTATCATTTCATATGGTTTTTTCGGAGGTTGCTTCCCAATTTCTGATAGTTTTACACGTTTTTGAAATCATCGTGATACGTTCTCAGTGTATTGCGAGCTGCAACGCATACCTTCCTAATCGCTTTGAAAACACTACACTTGAAGGAGCCATCATCACTTCGAGCAATGAAACTGAAGATCTTCAAATCCTGAGAGTCATGTGATACGTAGAACACCCTGAAGGCCAAATCAATACAGATGCAGACATAAATATTAAATAATGCAGTCATTTGCCAGAAGAATTCTGGATTCAGTTGCGTGCGTATCCACATTCAAGTATAAAAAGTTACGATTGTTTACAAGACTAAAGTCACTACGAGGAAACTGATGACAGAGTACATTAAATAGTAACTGTGGCTGCTTAGTTCTCTCCTGGAAACGCATGGTATGTCCAACAAATTTTAACTCGTTTTCTTTTACTAAGGCTGCTGTAGATGGTCTGATTTGACGCAAATCGATTGTGTGTTGCTTTACTATGTAAGTTTACAAAATTCTCTTTTGATAGACTTACAAGAAAAGCTATCACAAGGCTCATCTAGAAATTGAACCCTGGAGCCTCTCGCAAGCGCATCTCTAAGCAAAGCAAGTCAAAGAAATGCACAACTCAATGCCAACTACCATCATTACAATGTACCTGTTGATTGGATAATGCATGATAAACAGACTACAGTCATCGCGAGAGATGTCAGGTGTTGCCTGCGATTGGAAAGAAACATTGCAGGCCTTGGGTTAATTTCAAGAACTAAACGACAATCCACATACAATCACACATTTACAACACCACAATCCAAACCATAACAAAATGGCGACAGAAGCAATAAATAGCCAGCCCATTCACAAAGATCGATTTGTAGTTTGTGCTGAACATTCTTGCACAATTTCAAACGTGCCAGAATCAGGAACTAGCAGAATGAGACAGGATTTCGCTTGTGTGCCATGCGCATTGCTTTAATGCATATTCGCTATTCAAAACTTCTATTAATCTCCACTTTGTCTCTCAATCCTATAGGCCTACCTACCATGTGTCGGTGTGGTCTAGAGGCTAGTACGTGTGGCTGCCAGTCAGGCGTACCGGGTTCGACTCCCGGGCCAGCCAACACATATATTCGTTGTCATCTGTGGTTTTAATTGTCGAGGGCCCCAAGGGAGACAAGCCATTGGCTTATTGGGCTACCCTCGTTAAATAAACTGACATTCATTCATTCATTCATTCCACCCATCATACAAGATCTTTGGAAAGAATTCTAAAAATTATTAACATCATATCGAACCTTTTTCTGTTTCTTTCTCAATGAAACACGAATCCCATTCACAGAGACTTCAAGGTAGACCTTCCTCTTTTTGATGTTTCGATACTTGAACTCATACTGAAAGAAATGCAAATAAACACATGTATTAAAATCTTTAGACCTACAATAACTCTGCAAACACTCTAATATAAACCCGGTTATTTTTATGACTTACCGGTATTCAATATCACACATTTATTCTGCACCAACAAAGTGACAAATTTTTTTTTGGGAATATGTAAACAACATTTTCCCTTCCAGATGACAAAATTCTTTCCTGGGATGCAACAATTACCTTGTCAAACGATCAAAAAGGTAAGATACACTCACCCGTATTCGTCGCATCGCAGTGACAATTTCGACGCGTGTTGAAGGCCGGGATATTTCTTGCGTTCCAATATACTGTTATGGGAAGAAGAGAAAAGCTACCATGCAGTAAACAGCATGAATCTAAGATCTCGTTTACATCTTTGACAAGTTCATAAGCCTACCTTTGCTTTGAATTGGACACCAGACGTGAAAGCATCTTCGCTCTGAACTGGAATGCGGAGATCCTTCTGATCTTCAACGTATTCATACTCTTTGGCAGTCTTCTGATTGAGGTGCTTTATAAAATTCATTATGTTAATTTATGCCAATTTGATGATGGCTTACTTATCAAGTAGCATTGGATAATCTGAAAACAAGACCAACCAAACAATATTGTTGGAACTGTTTTAATCAGTGTTGTCAGAATTACTCTTGAAATTTAATTAATTACACTACTAATTACTTTCCCAAAAAGTAATTCATTAGATTACAAATTACTTTCCCATGGAAAGTAATTAATTACAAGTACAAACTACTTTTCCTGGAAAGTAATTAATTACTAGATACTTGGACGTTGCTTTTCTTGAGAGAAAGGTCCTGCTCTAACTATTAAGACAACAGTAGCACAAATACAGAGAACAATTACACAGAGACAAGCAATACCAGTCAACAATTTTAATGGCTTTTAATAAACAGTTTTTCAAACACAAGTGTTTATGGAGCTAGAAAACTTGCTATTTAACTTTAAAAGCATTCGAAATGCTGGTCGTTAAGTCGATTTCTGTGAGGTCGCATAATCAAGCTGCCACAGCTGAATAATCGCTATATGCTTACTTGGAATAATTCTTTTGTCTTTTGCAACGAAAAGTAATTTTGAAAACTACCAATGTCGGAAAAGTACTCATTACTTCGAAAAGTAATTAATTACTGTAAAATTACTCTAAAAGCAACTTGTAATTAGTAATTAATTACTTTTGTAATGAGTACTTACAACACTGGTTTTAATTAATCAGATAAGCATGTGATGTTGTAGAAATATGACGGAAAGGTAGCCACTCTTTTCAAGACCCAGGAGAATAACAATTTTGTAAGATAAAGCTACTAACAGAGAGCGCTGCTCCTCCGACTTTGCTCTTGATGAGTTTCAGAGTGTAAACCATTCCTCATTGCTAAATATCCTTCAAAAACAAATCATTCCAATAATTTATGACTCTCTTCAAGAGTCAATTAAACACTAATAATGTAGTCAAGAAAATAATACAAGTGTATCCCATCATGCATTGGGACTGCGCTTGGTCCAATGCTACCAACGACCATATATGCAGTCCTTCGAACTCTGCCATCTCTCCCTTTCGTGAGATCAGCAACATATTTATGAAATTTTTATCTACATTGTATGTAAAAAAATTGCATTCGTCATCTAGAAGTATGAGCATGACAAGTCAAGTTATGGCATTTATATCAAAACCGTAAATTTCAGAATTTGTCTGAAGTGACCACCAGTGCAAAGAGATCTCATTTATTGCCAATTATTGGCATATTTGGAAATGAACGGAAAACTCACAGTCATTCTTCAGTGGCTTATCATTGATAGAAATTACTAAATGTCTTCAACAATGATAAGATTTCCTACTATTGTAGCTCCAGGAGCTGTGGAAAACCTGGGAAAATTCAAACGACGCAGGTAGGGTTGGTAGGTCTACAATATTTACTTCAAGAAACTGTTTGCAGGCACATGGAAAAGTGATTAATCCTAGGTGGTCCCTCGAGGGATAACTTCCGACAGATTTAACAGCATGTAGGCCCATATCACTTGAGTTTTCAAGACCTGTTTCTCCTCACATCTGACATTACTCGTATTCTTACCCATGTCAGGAAAAAACTGAAAGGCCTAAAATGTTTGTCAACAATAGGCTATTGTTCGTTTCCAGACCAAGTAATATTCTAGTTCATGTTTGAAGTTACAGGGAATTTCGAATCTTTTTAGTTCAAACATTCAATGATTGCACAAGGAGATTTATTCAACTGCTCAAATATATAATTTGCGTCTCGTCCAATAAAGACTGTGTTCTAAGAGCAAACATCTGATATTAAGCTGCGAAAAAAGAGAGGAAATTCACAAGCTTACAGATTGTGTGGGAATGGTGGAAACTTGACCAAACACAGCAAGAGTTGTTGAAACTCTGGTTAACCAATGGATAACACAAGTACAACACAGCGGGAACTTCGACCCGTTTAGAATCCACAAACTCGTCAAAGAAACTGCCGGGGTGACAGAACACACAGCGTTATGAATCGTTACAGTCAGTCACGCGAGGGCTCTCAAGTTTTAAATTGTCGAACAATACAAAGGCCAGCTGGGCATTGCCGAGGAAAGGACCCTTTCGGCAACAAAACCGTTCTAATTTCCATTTTGACGAACGAAAGCTACAGCGAGCATCTGGTCTTAGAACAATAGGTGAGACAAGGTGGAGAAATTGAGTCATATCAAGGCCTGTAGGCGATCAATTCACGCCGAGAAAGTGGCAGAAAGCAAAGAAAACCCAGACAGAAAACCACAACACACAACCAAAATAATCAAAAATGCCGGTTGGATAAACAGATAGGACAGTATGCACAAACTCGATTAGTCTAGGTCGATCTATCCCGTATCAAAAGGTTTAAAAACCCAACAAGGAATGCCTTTCAACCATCAAACCATAAACTGAGACCACAAAAGCGCCATCGTGGCGGGGAAACAAACAATTTCCGCCTGTAGAGTTACGTGAGAGCTTCGCACTAACCAGCAAGCCTCTCCCATGATTTTCCCTTCAATATGTACTCATTTTCTGAATTATATCCTGGTTATCAGTAAGGTAAGCCGGTGAACTCTGTTATCGCGGCTCAAATTGAGCCGTGAATCAGATAAACAACGTTAATAAAGTTGATGAATAGCAAGGGGCTGGTTATACAGCAGAGCACATGGTAAACGTTGCAGGTCTGTGTGAAGAATTGTACAAGAAGAACGGGACAAGACGAGGCGGAAAAACTCCCGAAATACTCATGTAATAAATAAGAGCAGCTGAACAAGATTCTCGTAACATAAAAGAAACAAAACGATTACTTAAAATCAAAACAAAATCTCCTGGACTCGAATGACCGAAGGCTCACAACACGAGCAACAGCATGTACACAATTTGCCATAATTTAGAAAACAAGCCACACAATTCATTTTAAAATGAAACAATTCCCAACGATTAGAAGCTACAAAGGATGGTCATTATTGCGGAAAGATAAAATATAAAGACATCTATAGTGAAAAATAATCGAAATATTTCACACATACGTTCAGACTTTGGTCAGTTCATTCAAAACAATCATGTTGCCAAGTTCACCACGGTAACAAATAAACCCTGCCAGAATGTCAAGTTGGAATTCTCCTTGTGATTAACGTGTCTTCTTTCATGTACATAGTTAATTGAGGTTTGTTTCATCGAGAAAAGCAAGCATAGGTAGGATTTCACGTGTTGTTTCTGTCTGTGTTTATCAAGAAATGTGACATCGAAGTCGCAAGAATGCGGTCGAAGCACAAAGAGACTGAGAACGACCGGATGTGGTGATCCGGGTTCCTTTTTCAGTTGTCGTGGTAACCGTATAACGAACTGTGTATTTTTCAAGATTTTCCCATCAACACATCGTTTAAATTCAGGTGGACTTTGCTGATTCATTTAAAAGTGCTGAGTTTAGGCAATTGCCCTAATTGATTAAAAGCACAAGCCAATCTAGCGCAGCGAGGATTTTTGAAAGGAATCTCTCGCCAGATGATGGAAATTTGTTTTGAGTCATGTTGGCTTTTGGCACCTGTCCGTCAGATAACTTTGATCCCTGAACAAAGAATTCATTTTCAGTTACATTCTATAAACAGCTTAATTCTTTAGACCTCAAATGTTGAGCAAGAGCTTCTGAAAAATGTCGCCCAAGTACTATTATATCATGAAAAAGTGAATGTTTGAAAGACAAACAAACATTTTTGAAAACTGGAGCGTTTTAACTTTGAACATGTCCACTTTCAACACTGTTCGGGCATTTCCAGGCGACGTGACATTTCTACTGGTCATTACTAGTCGCCCAAATCTAGAATCATCTGTCGTCGCTTTCGGACTGTTTCAGGACAGCTGCGTTTGCTTGCTCTGAACACAAAACCCAAGGAGGAAATGTCACAGAAAGAATACTTGTCGCAAAGATTAACCACAAAATCCCACTTCTGTTTACATTTTCTGGAAAACATTCCTTTGCAAATAAGAAAGCTCAGGATTTGACAAAATCAATGGTAAAATTTCTTGAATTCAAGTGAATTAATGCGGCCATTGTGTTAAATAGTAGTCCAGTCATACTTATACATAAACGTTAAAAAAAGGAATCAACTCCCCAACACATTGAACGCTCCAAAATTGCGAGGATTTTTCCGACAGGATCTCTAACTTCCTACATTTTCAAAGACAATTAAGTATACCTTAATTTGGTGAAGTCAACCAACTTTGTATTGTAGTACAGCATTAAGTGACTTTTCGAAAGGGAAGTTGTCGCGGGCAGAACATTGATTTCTCGATTTCACAAACCATTGAGGAACTTTTCGAAAGAGAAGTTGAATTATGTCGCGGCCAGAACACCGATTGACAAAGGAGCAAGGAACAAATATATTCAACGAGAAACATGAGGCAGAGATACATAGACGCTGTTTATTGCTTCACTAAAAACAGAAACATGTGACACGAATAAGTTAACAAGAGCATTCCACGTTCTTCGAACGATGAAACAAGTTGACAGTTTCCAAAGCGGTAAAGTTTGATCTTCTGCTAAGAGCTCGACGGCAAGCTATCATAATGGCTTCGATATCACGATACGAAGAGGAGATCACAAAATGACAAATAATCGAAAGCACCAGGCATCTGGCGTCCTTTCGGATCGACGTAAGGCTTCATGTTTGCAATACAATATTCTGCTTGATCTTTCGTCAAAGCCTGTCACAAAAAACACAACAAGATATAATTATTTGTAAAAACACCAAGGGAAACCTCAAATGAAATAAGTGTTTGTTGCTGTCCAACGTGGAAATGCTGCCTCGGTCCTGGGAACTCTCCCATCTAGCAAAACTGTTGTATGAAGTTTTTAATTTGTAAATAGTTCGTAAATAGGTTGTTATTTTAGAGGTATTTATTTTAATTGAGGATATCATTGTAAAAATGAAATTGTCTTCTACAGAAGAAATTTCAACGAAGCGTCTATGGGTTAGGAAGCCACCAAGTTTTGCTGGGGCAACCACTGAAGATATTATAGCATTTCAAACCGCTCATGCCTCTCTGACCTGAGAAAGAAGCCATCTGGCTTACCAGACGTTTGATTCAATGATGATGATGATGACGATGATCAAATACATAATTTAATGCGACCTTTGTAAGAAAAAGTCATCCATAAACTTTCAAAAATGGAAAAAAGTTTACTAGTTAATCGAAATAATGACAACCCATGGCTACTTGCCCTCTTTCTTGAAACCCCGGTTACATATGTCAGACTATATGGCCAGGCAACACCCGTGGGAACTTCACCCCAAGACACAGCTGCTATCTTCAATTCCAGTCATTAGCGTTTACATCAGATGAGATCAACTCACTTCGCGGTTACACAGTCAGTATAAACTCACCATACGGTGTCAAGATAGAAAGCACAGTTAGCTCACCAGTAAATACGATCTAAATGATCATACAAGATAAGAACGACGGACCAAGAGAGCTGTGACATCTTGGGGCGTTCTATATCGTGCTTGATCAGGGGTTTTATCATGCCACGATAAACGCAGCAAAATACAGCTGCAAATTCGACAATCAGACTAATCATTTGACCAAAGGGTTGATAATGTGAAATTTCTTGCTTTCAAACCATTTAGTTTGTCTTTTGGGAATACTGTTTGCAGTAAATGGTTGCCATAGACTTAAAATGCAAAATAATAGCTAAAAGTAGTAATAATAAAAAACGTCTGCATGGTTCCTGAATTTGATGCCATCCAGGCAGCTGGAGAGTCCATCATTATTTGCTTCTACAGAAAACGAATACTTAATAGAAACATACACGCTTTAATTAATCTAGTATCTGATTTAGGTTTCAATGCACCCTCTGAATCGTAGTTGCTTTAATAACAAATTTTCATTTATTACGATAAAATCATGATTTGTTTCGGGTCGGATTCGACTGCCGCTTCGTTGCGAGGACACAACGCCCCGTTTTGAAAAGAAGACTTCGTTGCATACCTGGAAGAGTTCGTCTTCGGTAACATAGTTCTTGTTGCTTCCTTCCGTGATGGAGCGGAAGGCATCTTCAACATCTTTCAGAGATCGAACGTTCTCCGTCTCACGGCTAATCATGAATGACATGTATTCATTCACCGATACGACGCCATCACTGAAAATAAACACACAAAACATTGGAAGTTCAGAGTCGGAATAGACGCAAATCGATGATCTCTGCAACGCGCGGTGTCATTAAAAATGCCTTTATTCCAAGCAGAGGCTCCTGTTCTTTTCTATTTTAATGATTGTTCTTGGAACATCAATCAATCAATCAACCAATCAATCAATCAACCAATCAATCAATCAATCAATCAAACAATCAATCAATCAATCCATCAATCCATACAATTGAACAGATATTTAGTTAGCTAACCAGTTTAAAATTGAGACATTTTAGCTCACCCGTTTGGATCGACAGTTTGTAAAATGGCTTCGAATTCTGGATCAGTCTGGCCCTCTTCAACCAGCGGCAGGTCGTAACCAAGGGAACGAAGACAAGACTTGAACTCTTGATGTTCCAGAAAACCCGTCTTGTCTTTATCGAAGTGGCTGCGAAAACAATCATGGGACAATCAAAAGCAAGCAATACAACAAAACATCTGCGATCGTTCCATGACTGCTTACGTCAATTGAATTCCAAAAATCATTAATTAAACATGACCATTCACGGATGAGATGGATCCGAGAAAAGATAGAAGCTCTCGATGATGACTCACGGATACCAAAATAACCGTGAGTTAGTGAGGAGTTGATAGATAATGTAGTAAATCATGTTCATTCATGTTTGACGAATAAATCAAACCAAACCAAACAATAACAACCACAACAACAACAACAACAGCAGACAACTCACCGAAACATGAGTGCGAATTCTTTGAGGGTTTCCTCTGAGACACCGGTCATTCGTCGAGCGTGGATCTGCTGTTCTAGATTCTGCTGCATTCGCATAGAAAGTTGATTGGATTGATCCCAGAGCTGTGCAAGGCCAACCGTACTGTATTCAGTGTATCTGATTAGCAGAAGAAACGAAAAAACATGTCAAACATAAGTTAGCAATTAAACAGTTATCTCTGTCTAACAACCACCAGGCGAAAGTCCCCAATCTTTAAAAATACGTAAGCAATTTTCGTAGCCAAAGAGAAAACATAATCAAAGCATTTCAATCAGCCATGACAGAATGCCTTCACTTGGTCCTTCTGGTTCAACAATCTATTTCAAGCTTACATCTCGCCTTGGCAACGCATTAAAATTATTAAGGAATTGTATCATCCTTTTGGTCAGCTATAATTAGAATAAGTCAACATGTCACAATTCTCACTTGTTGTCAAGAATCAACGCTTCTTCCATTTGTGAGCCGAGGTCTTCGATTTCAAGTAAGTCTTCTCGTTTCGATGCGATGTCATTCGTTTTCAACTAAACGAGGCAAGGAGGAAAACTGCATTACTTACTCCAAACAAACATCTACAGCTGCCATCTTTATTTATATATATTTCATTTCTCATTCTACCAGAAAAATAGTTCTGCAATGCAATGTCCTGACATTGTCTGAGAATTGAATTTATAACATCTAGACAACCTATTGAAAAGGTTAGGTTTATAACGAAAGTGTGAAAGTATCTTGCCAAAATACAATTTATATCGCATAATCCTCAATAAGTTTGGAATAGTATATATTTTCCAAAATGTGCCGTATTGTTCCGAACCATATTTAGTAATCAGCCAACAAAAATAATGTCGTCATTTCAGGTCGTCTTTGTTCAAAGAAGGCATCTCAGTAACTGACGGATTGGGCAGTTGCTTCATATGTAACTACAAAGAGTCAGGCTCTGGAGGTACGACGTCCTCGCCGTAGAGCTGGGGCGGCCGGAGCCCTGTTCCACAGGGGGATGGCGAAATGGACTTTGGGCAATTGGGTCCTCGCACAAACGGTACCATGGAACTGGAGGAGTGTCTACACTCCCATATGGAAAACTCGTAAATCGTACGTCGGATTTTACGCCAAACTTGTATACACTTGTACGCCAAAAATATTTGGATTGCTTATAGTCAGTGGCGTAGGCAGCTTTTAATTTTGTTGGGGCAAATGTTTGCGGAGCATCCGCGAAGCGGCATTTCCCAGACCCCGCCGGAGGCGAAAATTTTTTGGGGGGTTAGTTAGAGTTTTTTGCAGAACTGCAGTTCGAATCCAGTAAAAATATTTATATAGATTCCTGATTCATTCACAGTAAGACAGTATTATTCATATTACAGAAAAGAGTTACCCTCACCCCAACCCCAACCCCAACCGCCGACTACTCAAATTTACAAATTTTGGGAAGACGTACGCCAAATTTGTTTTGGCGTAGGCTGACTCCACGCCGGATTAATCCGGCGTAACATACACGTTTTCCATCAGGGTCTACACTTCTCCAGCTCAACTTTCCAAAAGGTTTAGGCAATCAGACCTGATGGCTACTACTACAGTCAAACCTATTTATAACGGTCACCTCAGCGACCTGAGAAAAATGACTTTTATAGACAGGTGGCCTTTCTGTTCAGGTTGATTTCTATAGAAAGTGTCATTTTGGGTTATGAAGTGTGGCCTTTATACACAAGTGGCGGCAATCATGAACTGTACGCATCCCAAAGACGCGACGTCTAAAGTTAACCCTTTTGAAAAACGTCGCGTTTTCGAACAATGGTAGCTCATGTAAAATGCACCAAAATACAGGAAACGTAAACAAAAAAGCAATGTGATCAATAACAAATGTCGTACTTCCGTTTCTTTTTCAGGGGGTTCAGGACATTAGACACAAAACCAAGTTACACAATGAAATGCGAACTACAGATTTGCAAGCTGTTTTTCGTCAAACTTTTCAACAAAATGCCGTATTTATAAAATCAATATAAAATCAAGGAACACGATCCCATGCATAAATGTTTGCTTGTTTCAAAGATAATAGAACAGCGAACTAGGTAAAATGAAACACAAGGTTATACATTGTTCTTACTTGAAAATGTAGCATGTTAAATTTCGACTAATTTCAGAAAGTAACACTCAAAACAAGAGACTAAATTTCGACAAAAGAGGTTGTTTTGTAAAATCAATATAAAATCATAGAACAACATCCCATGGATAAATGTTTGCTTGTTTCAAAGATAACAGAACAGCGAAATAGGTAAAATGAAACACAAGGTTATAAATTGTTCTTACTTGAAAATGTAGCATGTTAAATTTCGACTAATTTCAGAAAGTAACACTCAAAACAAGAGACTAAATTTCGACAAAAGAGGTTGTTTTGTAAAATCAATATAAAATCATAGCACAAGATCCCATCGATAAATGTTTGCTTGTTTCAAAGATAACAGAACAGCGAACTAGGTAAAATAAAACACAAGGTTATAAATTGTTTCTACTTGAAAATGTAGCATGTTAAATTTCGACTAATTTCAGAAAGTAACACACAAAACTAGAGACTCCATTTTGACAAAATAGGTTGCAGTGTA
>OFHS01002720.1:0-19745 GCA_900245855.1 Calvadosia cruxmelitensis | reverse complement strand
GGAGTGGAGCGCCCGGCACAGATTGTGTGCAGGCAGCTATAGGTCGACTTCCCGCTCTGCGCACTCCACCACAACATCATTCTATGGTGTTACGCGCACACAGAGGTCGCCAACACGTCATAATCATTAGGATCCTCTTAACCTATTCCAGATTGATGTTGGCCGTTTCAGAGCCCTTGACAGCTTTATTTCGCACATTTATGACAAGGGTAAACGGGCAATTCGTATTTTGCTAACGTTTACCGGGAACAATAGAAAGAATTTCCCTCAGAGATCTTGTATATTGTGTTGACACGGATAATAGATATGATGATGATAAGAGGATCAAAACTAAAATATGAATCAGCAAACTGTCAAAAAGAACTTGCAACGTACCCGCAGACCAACTCAATCATAGACTCGAATACAGACGCTTCTAACATTGAAGTAAACAGCAGTAGGATTGAACTTGGCGCTGAAAAGCGAAGATGTGCAAGTAATCACTTCTTCTCTGGTGTATTTAACACGAAATGGTGTGTCTGACCATCAATGGTGTGTCTATGACTGTCTCTGGAATAAAATGCGCGGTGCAGCAGTGCGCGTGTTTGCAGGATTGATTGAAAAGTCTTCCCGCATACATTATCCTGCATGCATTGCTACTAGAGCAAATGGATCAGAAGAAACTATATCGGGATGCTTTGTGCAACGTGACATGGCCCACGTAATCTGGTTTCTGCTTGGGATTGTTTCAAACATCTAAGGTACAAGAATCACAAACAGTTCTATATGTGCAGTTTTGGACAGCTTTCGTTACGTGAGTCGATGTACCTATCAGTTCATCATCAAAATTCTTCTGGTTGCCCTATCAAGCGAAGATGGCCCTTGTACAGGCGAAGAAGGTACAGACCGCATCGGAGAAATGGCAAGAAAGTGGCTTCAAAACAGATCTTTCAACACAAGCATAATATATGGAGCATATCGGTGAAGAGACGGACACGAACTGCTGCCAAGAGAAGAACTCTGATGATGCATAGAAACAGTGCTTATGGGCTTGATGCGGAAAACTCATCCACAGCCTGATTTGACGATGTTAAGTTAGTACGTAGGTAGGTTGAGGCGTTGATGCAAGAATAGGCGAATGTAAGGTAAGGTTGAGAATACAATTGTGACAGATACGACGGAGGGTGGCCAGCCCATCCGAAGGCTCAAGAGTACAGATTGCAAAAGAATGGCAAATTACTTGATCGTATGAATATGTAGTCGTGTCATCTTGTAATCATCCTCTTTCCCGTCTGTACTTCGTCGTGTCAACAACTCCGTCTGTCTTGTATTATACGCTGTGTCTCACGACATAGAGCTCTGGCACCAACGACCATATGAACGCCTTGGAACTCTGCCATCTCTCCCGGTCGTAGGACCAGCAACCTGTCTATTTGTTGCTAAAAGAATTTTAGGTGAGGTTAAAATCACGCCATAGGGCGCGCTGCCCACGCCTTTAGAATCGANGGCAAGTAAGTACCTCCCACCAACCAAGCACCAAATGCCAAAACTTATCTATGGTGATGAGTTTAACTAACATTACTGTATATATATGGAATGGGTAAGCCTCCATCTTCGTCTTTTGTCTTCTATAAGTACAGATTGCAGGAGAATGGTAATTACGAAATACAAGACACTTATAGCGACTGAAGGAGGACACTGATTGGCGGTCTGCGTGTTGACGTAAATTCTTAAAGAAAACGCCTCAACGACATCAAACTGGCTGCGGCAGAGCTGTAATCAATTCATCAGCCAAAGGCGATCATGACGGCTGTCTCTTCTTACCCGAGCTGCTGGTTCCACTCCGAAAAATCATGGAGACAATTCCCCTTTGGTCGGCTGTGATAAAGCCAATATTTCAATATGGTAACAACACAGCTAGCAGTGCCACTGTTGGATCAGAGTTCGGAGATCTATAAACAAGAGTCTTCAAAAACGAGAGACTGCCTATTAGAATTGACACGTTCGTCCAAACACACGTGGAATCTCTTTCTGGGAAGCAAATAAAAACATAGAAAATAATCTCTTAAATCTTAATCTTTTAAATCTCTTTCGTTGAATCTCTTTCTTAATAGAGCAACTAATGGTTCAGCTGGCATTGACTATTATAACATGTTTGCTTGCCCCGCTACATTATGTCATCTGTCATTTGTCTGGCTGAGGTGTGATCAATACATGATCATAGCATCATCATTAGTTTAATAAATAGCATAGTTTTTAATATTGTAAATATAGTAGACAGGTAAACATATTAGACAATGAATGTTCAATTAGGTAAATAGTTTATTTTGAACTTTGAATACACCGGTTTATAAGGGTTAACTTCTAATCTGTTATTATGCAAGTTTAGTTATAGCTCAGTATGATGAGATGTTATGAGATGAATAAAGATACATGATTAGTATCCACCTATTTGTGCGTACTCTTTGAATCGATATATCTCTTTGGATGAGATCATAACATGGCGCAGCGTCACAGTTACTTTTCAAAGTTACTTTTAGATAATAATAAATCTGAAGAGTAACTTTTCATTTTCGAAATAAAGTATACTTTGAAAAGGTAACTTTTACAGCCCTGCAATTTAGTTGCCAACAGATTTAATCAAGTCGGTTTATAGTACAAAATTAGATAATTGAAGTTGTATTTTGTGCGATGGTTTGGCTAATACGATCAATATCAATTCCTTGTTGTTTCTAAACGTTAATGCCTGACAAATTCCGAAATTTCCCTCGTGCGACGTCTAAATGTCGTTATAGCGTCCATGGGAGTTTGGAAGTCGTCATAATGACGTCTTGTGTTGGCTGGATAAGACACAACAGCAGACCAGCATATTGTTTGTCTAGCGAACTCGACACACTGGTAAACGTCTATATAGCCACAAGTCAGGTCGCGAGCACGAAAGCAGAAATGGTGCATTGGAATAAAAACCAAATGGTTCAGTGTATAAGCCAATTTAATCTCAACAATACTCTATTGCTAAATCCTGTTACATCCTGCGTAAAGCATAAACGGAGGACAATCCTGTCTGTAAACAATATCGTATGTAGATTCTCCGGCAGTGTGACCGCTAAAATACGCACATCATCTCGCTAAAATGTAATAATTGTTATCATCACAGAATAGACTGTTATCATCATAAACCACAGAAAGCTTGTAGTATCAAATCATTAGACTGTAGAATGAGCTTCCTGTCTGAAACACAATATATATAAAAATTGAAGAGGATATAATACTGGAAATAACTCTACTCCATGCTTCACTACTATTACAAACCAATTAGCAAATATACAATTCCGTGCATTGATTACAACATAATGTCTATTCAATGCGATTTATAATCGAGCAAATAGTAGCGGAGTCTATTTTAACTAATAATTTACTCTACAGATGAATATTGCCCAATCGTGGTCACTTCATCCGATGATTTCCGTGATGGTCGACTTGAGACGATTCGTCAAATAGCGATGACACGAATTGCAAACCAGGACAGTCTCTTCGTGAGCAGCGGGTGCTATGGCAACGCAAACACAAAATCATGAAACAAAATGCGAAAAACAGCAGTGAAAATCGCGTCACAACAAAAGTAATTCTTGTAAAAATGTCTAATACAGTGAAGTCTAACACATTAAGCGGGTTGTGATATTAACCGAGGTGATATTAACGGGGTTACACTGTACAATAATTATACAGTGTAACCCCGTTAATATCACCTCGGTTAATATCACACCCCGCTTACTATCATTTCAGTTTAAGAACCAAGCTCTGTCTGAATCAACTATTCCTACCCACTTAACATCTCGACCCGCTTATGATCACGATTTTTGGCTGCAAAAACATAGTGATATTAACGAGGTTGGACTGTAATTAATTTCCATACAATTGAGAACTATATAATTACTCTAGAACTATTTACAAATACTTGCTACTAAACTTATTTACTAGGAAACAGAAAAATTATCAAAAAATGCAATTTTTTCGTTACATGCAATTTTGGACAGGAGAGTAGCGATCAAAGACGCCAATAACAATACGCTGTAAGCCTTCCAAGTGGAAATATCTACGCTGTTTTGGACACCAAGAAAGCTCCGACAAGATTACTTCACTTGTATTATTGTACCTCCAAGGAAATAAATAACAACACGCCTAGTCAAACTCCATTAAACGATACCCTTAAACAACAATCTATGACCGTAATCAAATAATTACAACGGCTCTACTTACTCAATTTAAAGACATTAGCTGATAAAAAAATCAAAAATAAATAAATATTATAAAAGATTTCCTTTTCGACTCGCCAATACCACGCTGTATCAAAAATGAATAAGTTAGCAGAGGAATAAAGGGAATATTACCAAGTGAAAATAGTAGTCGATGGCAAACGGGATGGAGCCATACTATGGGGCTACAGTGTACCCGAAAAGCCGAATATGCTGTTGTTAGCATCACTAATCCAGTCGCTTGTAATCAATCTCGTTTTAATGTTTACCTCGCTTCCTAGCTTTGTCTCGAGACAGAATTCATGAAACTAAGATTAAATTCATGCCATTATAAGTTTTTAACAGCGATAGGATGATCACCAGGGGTGGGTAGTAGCGAACTAAAACTAGTTGGCTAGACTAGCGAACTAGTTTCAGTTTTGAAAACTAGATCTAGTTTTAGCGATGTTCACCGACGTTAATATTCCATCAGTATATCGCATCCCCCCAATTAGACGTCGTAGCTCGTAAAACTTTATAATACCGTATCTACGACGTAAGGGAGACGTCACTATGACGCAAACACGGTGACTTTTGCTTGCTGCAAGGTCAAGGAGAAAGACAGTACTCACCTGTTGCGCCAAACACGGCACGTGGAACTCGCTCTCGACAACAACGAGAACAGAAACTGTTGCCACAATGTCGACAGTATTGCTGAAAATATGAGATGAAAAAGGAATATAAACTGTAAGAACTACAACAAAATGATGCTGCTTTCTCGCAATCTGTTTGGTTTAATATCGAAAATCAAGTTAAAACCAAAATCAGTCACCTGCCCCTTTGGCATTTGGGTGACCTTTAGGATGTTTCGCTACGCAAATCAAACTCATATTAGAGCTATAATTCAATGGATTTCTTGATTGTAGCAGCCATATACGCAGTGAATTATGATGAAACGCATTGAGTTCAGACCTTTCGTGAAATCCCCAAAAATAGTCAAATACTATAAAAACAAGATGTTACCATGACGTCACGCGATAACGTCGACGCGAGAGACCTCCTGTGCATCGTGGATGCGTCTGCATTACGTGACCAGTTGACATTGTGACTCAATTACTTACTCGTGACAGATTTGGATCCTGTCTGCAGCTGATGGAATTTGGTTGCAAGTGCTCTGGTGGTCATGCAACTAGCCTTTGTAAATAACCATACTCTTTCATAACAGCGCAATAATGTTGGGACGAAAAATGTTCCTAATCGAAAATGTTAATATCGGTTTGGCATTTTACGACTTTTGGTTTTCTAACTTCAATATAAAATTACGGTAGACCCGGTCAACTTCAGAGGTCTTATTCATGGACCGACATCACAGCGTGGTCTGGGACTAAACACGTAGTCTGGACTAAATGACTAAAATCTTTATATGGGAGTTGAGATTTAGTCCTAGACTACGCTTTAGCCTCGGTCGATGAATGAGGCCCCCGGTGACCAACAAGTGACCACAGACGGACCAAGGGTGGCACTTTTAGTCACGTCATGCGTAGAACGAACACCCCGTTGGCGCTTGTGCTATACGCCATTACCCAATGCATCCGCACATATACGTGGACAACCACGCTACGCGTATCAAGAGCAACTGCGCAACGACCTGTCTCGAATGGGAATGACAGAGCACGAAGCGATAGCCATCATCATCAGCGGCAGCTAACGCCTAATGACTTCTCGAGGAATCGAAGCATGATCACTTCTTTAAAATAATAGTTTTAATGGCCGCTCGCCATATTTCCATGACAATCGCCTCTTGCTGCGTTAGATCCATCCGTCGTAGATCTTCTCGTAATTCTTCTTGGTATGTAAACCGCGGTCGCCTGGCTCTGCGTTGTTCAGGTATTGGTCAAACAGACGGATTTCAGGCGAATCGAATTGAATTCAACTAAATCCGCTCCAAGCGTGAACTCGATTATGCTATCGAAACCCTTGGCGCATTTGGCCCATCAGCGAAGGCCTTCGTTGAAGAACTATAGGCGCCAGATTGAGTGGCACGAGCAAGGTCGATTGCATTGTAAACTTGAGCTTGCCATCCAGCACGGAAACGTCGAGAGCGTACGCGGCACATTTGCCAAAGTTGAGTGATCGTTAGGATATAACAAATTCTCCTTTGCATCAAACGGGCATATAAAAATCAGTTGGATGGCAAAATAAAACAGGGACAGATGGAGAGAGGCAATGCGGACATAGACTGATCACGCTTTTCATCCTCGTACAGCGACTCGGCGTTACATGATGACGAACTTTCAGTATAGTCGCGGTCAAACAAAACATTTCGCTTTCTTATTTCATTATTTTGCTAATATTATCTTATAACGCAAGAACTAAACTCTTACTCGTTTTTTGAGGATAGTTGAGAAGGCAACATCACACGAGGTACAGTTCCCTATAAAACACACACACAAAACACATCATTTACCAAGAACAGAAAGGAAGATGAACTCAACCGGGTCACAAGTAACATAGCTTTCATCTGTATCAAGCAGCCACCTGACTACAGAGACCACTCCCGAAGAATCCCACCCTCCAACGAAAAACAGTCTCAAGGTTCTACCTGTTATAAGCGACCACCCACCGTGAGAGGTCATGCACATATGAGACCTGACAAGTCTCAAGTTTAAATTGACTTCTACTTTAAGCAAGCGTTTTATTTAATTCTTCTAGTGGTATTTCCACGCCGGTTTGATTGTCAGTTTGACTGAAAGGAGACCTAGCCTTAGACTGACACGAAAACCTAGCCGCGAAGCACAGTTAAACAGGAACCGGTACTGAAACGGCTACCACGCCTTCTGGCTCTGCTGATGCGTTTCCATCGTGCGCAATGGACCAAGCGCAGTCCCAATGCATGTCGGGATACAATTGTTTACATGCACGTGGCTTTGAGCTGAAATGTACAATTTTGACAGCCAAGGACAATCTCTGAAATTGACCATCATTGAAAAGAGTACGGCTGATTGCGTTGCAAACGAAGCATTTTCCTGGCGTCTTCACCCGTGGCAGAGGTCAACTCACTTATATACCGACATACAACGGGACTGCGCATGGCGGATTGCGGAATGACCACGAATCTGTTGCTGATGAAGTCAGGCAACAAACATCTGCATTTACAAGACACGCCAAATAAATCCGCTTGAAGTTCATCGAAAATCAAGCTCCAAATGTTGAGTTGCCGATTATTCGCCTATTTTGAACGACCGTGCTCGCATTTCCCGACCAAAATCAATAGACTCCGCTAACTGACCGCTGTTCAGCTTCTTCACTCGCTTTCGGAAATTTGCCAATCTCGATACCATGGAGAAACCTGCCAAGAGAGAGGTTAAACATTTAGAAAAAACACTTTGATACGGTCATAGATTACTAATAATTTCTTTTTGCAAACAGTAAATAACGCGGCAGAAAGCACCCTGGAATGGTTAAATTTGCTCCAGCTTAAGCCTTTTACTGCACACTAGCGGTCACCAATGAAGCTAAATGTAAACATTGTAACCTTCATGCATTCCATGTCGCTACAACACAATGTTGATGAGAAATGCGAGCAAAACAACTTAATCCTTGCAATCAACTCAACATCAATTCATAACACCAATATAAACTGTAAACTTTGATGCAACAATGAACGCTGGATTCATTTACTGGTTTAGGCTATTTAAAACGAGGTGGTTTATAACATACCATGAGGCGACAGTCTCGAGCCAGATGCACCCTCCTTCAATTTCTACAGAAAATTAAACATAATCATAAAATGATAAACCTTTCAAAATAAGAAGAAAAAATCGGAAAAGTTTCTTTCTATCAATTCTCTATAATGTTTCCTCAAAACAAGAAAGACCAATGCGCATATCCTTCTCATTCTGTTGCAAGTTGCATCCTTTGGCACAACATAACACGATGTAAATACTCTACACATTGAAAACGAAGCCAGTTATTTACAGGAAGACAAGAGAGAAACGTTGTTTGCATCGAACCAATGTTGATACCACGTTGTTTTTCATGTGTTCCCGGTCTTGGATTTGAATCCAGGGGCTTTATTCATGGATCGGGACTAAGGCATTGTCAAGTTTTAGCAATTTAATACAGACTTATAGATGTTTTGTCTCGGATTACGCATTAGTCTCGGTCCATGAAAAAGACCCCAGGAATCTAGATTGAAAATCAGGGAACTTATTCACGGACCGGGACTAAAGAGTAGTCCGGCCGAGACTAAATTGCTAAAAATCTTATATGGGACTTGAGATTTAGCCCTGAACTACGCCCTAGTCCCGGTCCAGGAATAAGGCCCCAGATGACTTGGGCACTGAACCAACCAGGCAAATAAGACTTAGCTCAAGCTCAATCTTTCTATATATTTTTAGATATTTTAGGTTAAAAATGTTCTTATTATTTGTCGTGTTTTTACAACATAAAGACTCAGATTCTCTAGTGTTACGGTTAATTCAGTGTGTGGCAGAGTGCAATAGGTTGATTGAGCTTACCAGTATAGCATGTGGCATTTCTGCTGGCTTCCTTAATAGCGTAGAAAACAGAGAGCAAAAGTATGCAATAAAAATTTGAGTGAGTTTCGGCTTGCTTTTATGTTGCTCTAAAATTTGAACCACTTTGACCTTAAAAATGTTTTGTTACGAGTGTTCTTATTTAAAAATGGTGTAAATCAACAGTGCCATTGGGAAAATACAATTTCCAGAGCTACTCAACAACGGAAACATGCCACAAACACGTAAAAATCGTGACAATCTTAATCAGGCAAGGTCAGCATGTCGCAAAACAATTAACATTTCAACCAATTTCCTTCTCTACCATAGTGCTCACACGCGTCACCTGGTTACATGTCGCTTGGCTAAACGTTGCCTAGTTACGTGTTACCTGGTTACGTGTTGCCAGGGATACGTGATACTGTGTATGGTTACCTGGTTTTCCATTTCTCCATCGCTGCACGATGAAATACTGCCGTCTGTATCGACGCGTTCTGCTTTGAAAGACACTTGACGCTGGGAAATGAAAAAAACCATCGATAATCACAGATTATTTACTAATTAAATCGACAAAATCTTCAATACAGTTGCATTTTCAGAACTAACTTGTCATCGCGTTTCTAGTAGACTTTGCAAACATATTCTTGTGGAATTATCCACGAACAAACCGTTCTGTACAACGGTATACATTTTCTGGAGTCGAAACAAACGCTCAACGGTTCGTATTTGATGAGAATGAAAATGAAATTCTGTGTAAGAACGTTCTTATCAAACTGTGTTTGAATTGCACGTCTTTTTTGCGGATGGAGAATCAAACACAACTGCTTCTTCTTCATTCAAATTTGTAAACCGCATAACAATAAAAAAAATAACAGAGCTGCCACAGTCACCAACTGCAGCGCCAATGTATTTTGCGGTATTCAAGCAAGTTTGACTTTCTTTGAAGCACATTTAACTGTACTTATTTATGTGATAGACAATTTCAAGGATTGTTCTTGCCTGTCAAAAGTGTCGATTTCAGCTCAAAACAACGTGCCGCGAAATATTTGTATCTCATCATCATTCATCATCATCATCATTTATTCAGATACCATATAAGCCCTTTATGGGCTTTTTTCAATGGACTGATACATAACAAAGTGGATACAGGCAAACTATTTACAAGATATTTTCAGTTTTTCTCAAAACACATTATAGGAGCTCCCATAGGTAAGATGGCGCATTTGAAATGCCAACACTACTGGAAGATGTTTGAAAGGAAAATCCCGATTTACGACATTGAAGTTGCATTTCCAGAGATAGATTTGCCACTGATTACGCTTCAAAAACGCAAATTATTGCGTTTATAACATTTGTAAAACAACTCAATAAAATACGAACTAGGCGCACTACATTGGAAAACATCCACTCTAAATAAGAACAACGTTTCTTTCTTTCAAGTATCAACCTTCTCTACATAAGACGTAGATTTTGGAAAGAAGAATAGCGATACTGTATTTATATTTGGCTTTATAATTTGTAGCTTGCAGTATGGAGAGGGGTAGTCCTGTAATATAGATTCAAGAAATCATTCAAGAAATTAATCAAGAAAATATTGCTGAAAATATTCAAGAAAATATTCGAGAAAATATTCAAGAAATTATTCGAGAAAATATTCAAGAAATTATTCCTGAAAATAATTATTCAAGGAATTATAGATTCAAGGAATTTCACTTTTGAAACAGGAACCGGTGCAAGCAATGAGGTTATTTTACCAGACTGGACACGCCAATTACCAAGGGGTCATGTTTACATTACACGACCCAGCCCCCTACTTGGTAAACCTGGTCTGAGCTCGGTGATCTTAGACCCTAGATTGCATCACGAATTCTAAGCATCGTAAAAAATACTGGAATCAAATTCAGATATCATCAAGAATTCAAGATGAAAGATAATGATTTTAATCAGAAATTAATTCGAAATGACTTATCTGAGGAAAACTTAATCAAATTGTAATTCTCCTTAGATAGCTTGTAGAAGTGTAATTTAAAACGAATTCGAAGAATAAATGTAGATATTTTAATTTTATCGAATGAAAATGGTTCATTAATCATGAAGGTCAATGAGGTCACGCGGTGCTCAGTGTGAACGCACATTCATAACAGATAAAGCTACGTGGCCTTTCCGGAGGGTCTCCTGGACCGTCGTGTGAGCGCCCGTGAAGTGCATATGGAGGTGTGTACGACTAGTTTCGATCACCGGCTAAATCAGAAACCTTGACATTACAGGTGACGTGCCCAGAACAGGTACCCGTTGCTACGAAGTGGTCACGGCAATAAACAAAGACATCAATCAACGATCACCGATTCGAAATGACTCATTCACAAGCAATCGACTGGCTTTTCAAACACAACAGCTGCGGGAAAATCCGTCCCTATACGTTTACAAATCACATCTATTGAAATGTCCAAGTGGGGTCTGTGGTGAAAGCCTAGAAACGCCAGCCGCTGACGCCTTAGCCACAGCAGCGTCTAGCAATGACTAACGGGTGGCCATGTCCCCCTGTTACAGATGACAGGGTCCGTTGCAACCAGGGCGGTACCAAATTTAGAACGTATAAATTATTCAATAGATTTGTCTAAGCAGCACGGCTTTGTATGAATATCGTATAGCGTAAACTATAGTTCGTCTAAAACGACACAATTAACCGTTTTAGCGTCAAATCAGAATCCGAAAGCTTCGTAATGAGTAAATAGGAAGCAAACGATTACCCTGGAACACTTTTGAAATTGCCTTGAAGATTATTCGCCATGGAAAGCTGCGATTGCATTCAAACAAGTGACTTGCCAGCTACTGATTCATTCAGCCCTATAAATAACTGACTGAACAAAAGGACCTGTTCGCGATCCACAACGCGCGCGTACCAGTTGGAAAAATGACATGATCGTCTCTAAAGGGTTAAACACTCCCAGCGTGGAGGAGGTGGAAATACATGCACATGATTTCACAACAGCAAACGAAGAGTGAGGAATTTTAAACACTCATCTGCGTGTACAATCTAGTATTGCCGTTCGAACAAGTCTGGCGACCTCGATAACAACCTAGCTACGGTGAGGATATCATCAATATCGCCTACCAAGTCAAGAGGTAGGGCGTTTGAGCAATTAGAAATTGTAATCAAGAATAACAACGATTGTGTACAAGCAACAAACATGTTCTGTATTTTGCTAATGTGATAAGTTCGTAGCAAGTTACTATTTTAAAACGCAAATCATAATAAAAAACCCAATAATTTAAAACGCAAATAACATATCCTTCCTTTGGAATCGATGTAAACGTTGAAAAATCAACTGCAGTAGTTCAAAATTAAGGCTCCTTCAAGACTACATCGTTACATTGAAACATTTGATATGTTCCGGGCAAGAATTTGATATGATATGATATGATATGATATGATATTATTTGTCAAATATTGCAATAAAATTACAATGTATGACAGGCAAGCACAGGTAAATAATTTACACTATACGTGCGGCCTAATAAACTTAATAAATTTTACAGAATTGTTTAAGATCAATCGAGTCAACAGCATGCTTGAATTGAGTGATGGTTGTACTGTCAACAGCATCTTGCGGTAGAGAGTTCCAAACGGGAATCACACGATTAAAGAAACAGTTTGCAGATGGATTGTTCACAGGAATACTGGACATTTGTGCTTGTTTTAAATATCAAATTACTTAACATAAGATTAGTCTGCCGAAAAAAATACAGCATTGAGATTTTGTTTAGAAATCTGTGGCTTGTAGCGTGGACAAGTATTCTGGTACTAGATTAAAGAAAACATTCTTTGAAATGAGAAATTTTGCTATTAAAATTGGAACATTATTCTTCGCGGTGCAGGTCATGTAGTGATAACTATATCAACTCAAATTATTTAGTACCATCAAATACAAAACGTGTCAATAGGCTCTAAACTATTGCGCGCGATGAAAGATATAATTTAGCCAATTAACTCTTGTGTTATTCTACTTATTTAATAGCAGTTTGTTCTGTTTGATAAGCTATAATCAAAGAGAATAATGTGGGTAATATAATTATAGGTAATTTTTAGGTTCACATTCAGTTAATTTTATTGAGCAATTTGTAGATAATTCTAGACAAATTTTATCATATAAAGTATCAAATTTCATTTACTGTAGGTTACTTTTCTGGATCAATTGGATGTCAATGGTTCGGACGTATTTATATATGAAGTCTATTTTGAATTTAATCATAGTTCTAATTTGTAAATAGCTTAGTCAGGTTTAGTTTTAAGTATTTTAACTGTAGATTTTATAAGTAGCTATTGACAAACATAGTTGTTATTAGTTAAAGTTAATTTACTTTTAGGAAAGTTTGTCTTTATAGATTGTTGATGTAATTATTTGAAATATATACTATCATATCTGTTAAAAAAATATATAGTTCTTGCGAGACTTGAGGATTCATCTTGTAGAAATGAAACACAAAACCGCAACTTTGCAATGCGGGGAATAGAAACTTAGAATCCTTGATTAGGTCATTATCTGATCCTCACGAAGTTAAAACAACAACAGTACAGAAGGCTAATATTGATTGATTGATTGATTTGATTATGTATTTACACCTCATCCAAGGTAAACTTCTTGTAACATTTTACAAATTGCATATTTTCGTTAATGACTACACAAATACAAGAACCTTGAAAAGAACTATTACTTTTCATTGATTTGACTTTGTATTATTGATCGATTGATTGATTGATTGATAGATTGATTGATAGATTGATTGATTGATAGATAGATAGATTGATTGATTGATTGATAGATAGATAGATTGATTGATTGATTGATTGATTGATTGATTGATTGATAGATTGATTGATTGATAGATAGATTGATTGATTGGTTGATTGATTCATTGAAAGAAGTACAATTTTGACACGTAGAGCCATACAAAATATTGCTACAAGTCTACAAAGCTATTGCTAGATCACTCGTTTTTTTCAGTGATGCTTATCAATGTAACGTACGTGTCATCTCAGAACAGAACAGACATCGGAAAAACTGAGAGCGTGGCTTTTACCCACGAGCCACTAAAGTTTCGCATTATGCATTCCAACAGATAGCAAAAAATTCGCCAGGCTATTTGTGATAACTCGATCGATCTCGGATAATCTTAGATTTATCAATGGTGATTATTATTTTATTTTTTATTTAACAGATGCCCAAAGTAACACGACAACCTCATCACAGGGCAATGTACGGCGAATTACAACGTCAATGCCTACAGCGGCTAAATCACAAAAGAACATTATCTGACGGGGTCGGTACTGTACCAGTCGACGAAGACGACAGTGGGCCCCCTGCATTGATTTACGTTGGGGATCTGGTGGGACACGAAGGCCGCCTGCAAGAACGCGTTAGGGAAAGGCTCGAGCCCCCCTCGCACCAGATTGCAGATATGGGGAACACGGGGCTCGTTAGATCACAAATGCCACAAAGACAAATGATGGGGAATCGAATAATCAAAACGCCCCTGGGGCAAAATTCCGTGCAACACGAGGACTTAAGACGGCAAGCTCATGCCATCTCGATGCAACGACTTATGGGAAATGATCTCAAGAATATGTTTCCTTCATCACTGGCGATACCTAACCCCCGTCAGCAAAACATTGACATCAGTACCAACAACCAGAATCAGTATGGACTATCGACAAGTAATAAGGGGGTTAGTGTCAACAAAGCAATATGGAGCATGTATCAACTCTAGATTTGTGTGGTTTCATTTACCCGCACAGGGGCTTTGCCAACGAATTCTACTTCGTCCGTTTCGATAGTATCTTCGACTTCTTCGCTCTTTCGTGGACGCCATATTGCACGGAAACAACAGCTGAAGATTTTGTCTACCACTGAATAAAAAGCATGAACAATTACTGATCATTATACAAGACGAATACCTGCGAATTAGCAGTTGAGTGATGGGTCAAGTCATATCACGCAACATTGAAACAATGGGGAAGTCGTGCGATTTACAAAAGGACATAACGTCGTGCGATTTATAGAGAGGTCAAATATGTGAACCGGCAGGCTTGGATTACTACTGTATGAAGTATAATTTTAACAACAAATTCTATGATTTGATGATTATGGCTATTGCTACATTTAAAGCTCGAATTAAAGTCAACACGAGCAAATCCATAGAACTTGTACTTGAAATGGGGATTCATAAGGTCAACTTGGGTAAAAAAACCACGAAAGTACATGCCCATTTCTGGGGCCTTATTTATGGACGAGGACTAAAAGGCGAAGTCCGGGACTAAATACTCAGTCTGGACTTAATTTGCTAAAATCTGTATAAGGGACTTGAGATTTAGTCCTGGACTATGATCAAGTCCAGGTCTATGAATAAGGCTTCTGGTGATGCGTTGATGGGACCAGCTATAAAGAAAAAATTGTCAAATTTGGAGAGTTTAGTCCCGGACTATGATCTAGTCTAGGTCTATGGACAAGGCTCCTGGTGAGGCGTTGATGGGACCAGCTTGTCGAAAATTGTCTAATTCGGAGAGGTCATCTTAAGATCTCAGCTGAAAGCAACCTACGAAGTGAATCTCTGAGTGTTCATCGCTGTTTCAACTAGTACGTCGAAACCGCTTCGTTGTTGTTTACACACGTATGTGTAAACCGTTGTTGACCCGGTTTGAATTTATCCTGGTTTAATTTGCCTATTGTAAACGCAAAAGAGTTCTGAAACACTGAGAGGTTATCTACAACTGTAAAATAAAATGGCAGAGTGTATAGTTGGAGCAAGGAGTGAAATAATTCTTCAAGAGGAGTTTGTTTCATTAACATCTGCTTCGATGTCCTGCAGAAGCTCAGCCTATACTTGCGGTGTTGACTGAATACCCGATGCCCTTCCAATAGATGTGAACAAATAATAGGTTAAATTAGAAACCAATCTCTTGAATAATTAAACACATTCTCTAAAATCAACAAACAAGTTTAAAATTAGTTTAATCAAACACTGCCGACAAATGCCAGCTTGGGCGATGGAAAACCCGCATCTCGCATTGTATAGTGGAAGGATTCAAGGTGAAAACACGGGTCATTAGCAACAAGTCTTATTAATAGTCGGTTAAAAAAGATTTCACGTCAATCGGATGAGAAATGTCGATTTTGTTTTTTATACGGAGACCCCCTTAATAGATGGTTTGCTTGCACGCAAAGAAGACAAGAGATCACGGAGCATGATTCGAAATGAAAGAAATTCGATTTAGAGGTCGCCTTATGAAGTAGTCGCAGCTACAATCTTGGAACAACTACATTTCGGCATACTCAGCGGCTGCTTACATTAAGCGACACGTTCTAATCTAACATACGCAAAAAAATTTGAGGGCACCAACTGTTTTGTAAATCAACTGCGCAAACACTGCACAACAGATAGATAGATATTTATTTGATCAATTCAAGTCGAGGTACAATATACATCGTTCAAATTCCAATACAAACAAATTACAGACTTGAAAATGATCTGGGAAATCCCAGAAGCACATATACTTTTTTGGAGACCCATACAAACAGATATCTATAATTACCATATATTTTGACGGTCTGAAGAAAACAACAACAAACATTTTTCACACAAAATACAAATTTTAAAAGCAGGAATGCAGTCATTTTATAAATAATTAATAAACTCAATAAATAATACGTAAAATATGAATACTTCAAACTAGTAGTCGACGTATAGACGGTCGGTCATCAACGAAAATCTTTGTGGATTTTTCGATTAAATCTACTGTATAGTCTATCATGCTTTTGTTACTCTGACCATTTGAGAAACTTCACTTGGGAACGTGTTCTGGGGTGACGTCAAAGAGAGCTGTGGCATTATCCTACAGAACTTATATAATTTTCACGGCAAACAGGATTATTTACAATACGAGTGTGTAAACATAAGTAAATAAAACCATGGCAATGTCCATTTGGAATGTTCGAACGGGGCCAGTAACCAGGTTACCATATCAGTCCTGCGCGCCAACCGAGTGATGGATAACAACTCCCCATCTAACGCGTTAAATAATTTTAAAAATTTCTATTTAAAAGTCTCAAAATTTTCACCTTGTCAATACGTACATACTTACCTGTGTAGCATGAATATGCATGACTGTAACAATATTTTGTAAGACATTAAATTTTACTGAAAATAATTAATATTATTGAAATGTTTTGAAATGTCGAGGGCCCCAAGAGAGACAAACTTTCTAGCTTAGTGAAGTTTTTGGGTCACCCTCTCAAAATAAAAATAAGTTGATGATGATGATAATTGTCGGATTTCAATGTCCTGACAGCGGTTTTGCGGGAAAAACTCTTGCGCAGGTTATGTGGATCGAGGGGAGAGGGCAACTAATAGGTCCCACGGATACGGTCTGGCGCATTATCGCATAATTATGTCCAACCGTGTTAGCTACAAATCGATTGAAAACGAGGCCTACCTCGTTTGAATCCTGAGTTGCAGATGAAGAGCAGAAACACAGAAGCAGCAATGACCGAACGCAGTTCAAAGATGCACAATGCAAATATGACGAGAATGACCGTCGAAAATAACCTGCAATGGCAGCACGAGACAGACGAGACAGTAGGAATTAGGAAGAAAATTAAGAACCTTTCAATCCGTAAAGTTTTACAAAATAATTGTATATATATACATATCGATGATAGAACCGTTACAGGGACATTTTCGTTAGCTAAGTATAATGTTCTCCTTGGTGAATGACTCAAATGAGAACAAGAAGGTTCTTGCACAAACTTCAAGATTTATAATCAGTAATCAAATGATTTATCGGCACGAAACGGAGGCAACATAAAACAGAGGCTGATTCGGTTAATATTATACAGGTATCACCATGTATGATTGAACATAAGCAACACCACCAGTCGATCAATGACGATGACATCAACAAGCTGGTCTGGTGCATTAAATGGCATCCATCAGGCATTTTTGACATCTTGAGTCTGCTTTACTGCCACAAATGACGACGCACGATAGTAAGATAAAATACCACAATGGCATGAACGGAGAAATACTATCAGGGGTGGATCTAGGTCATTTAGGGGGCTGAAAAAATTGAGCAGGGTGGAGTACCAGCTGTACCATGACTATCAGAACTCGGCAGGAACGGAGCACTGCTATCAGGGGTGGATCTAGGNAAAATTGAACAGGGTGAAGTACCATGACCATCAGAACTCGGCAGGATCGGAGCAATGCTATCAGGGGTGGATCTAGGTCATTTAGGGGGCTGAAAATTGAGCAGGGTGAAGTATAATTATGACCATCAGAACTCGGCAGGATCGGACAAATGCTATCAGGGGTCGATTCAGGCACTTTGGGGGCCTGAGATTTTGAACAGGGTGAAGCCCTATGCTAGGGGATTTATAGGTGCCCCAAAAACATTACAGCACTGAAACTACGCTCCTCAGACATCTTTGAATTCTTTCTTGTAGCAAATAAGAGGTACGATCATATCGATATCCAGCTATCAATATTGTCATTATTGTGCATGTTAAGCTTAATACCTTGCAATGCCATATGGCTTGATTTTATTTCCGGGAGCAACCATCCTTCCTTATCATCCCAGATCTACTTTTGACTATTATGTCGAGAGGCATTCGAAAGGAGGAGATTTACTGCTATCTGTGCAAAAAGTGACATCACGACGCACTGAAAAAATATCTTCTAGACAAGAATTGTTTTCTTGTTTCAAGTATTAATTTTCTTAAAATAAGACTTTGTCGGTGGATTGGATTAGTAATTTGTTGCTTACAGCGTGGACAAGTATTTATTTACTAGATTTAAGAATAATATTCCTTGAGATGAGAAATTTTATTCTTAAAATGGAAACACTATTTTTTGCAGTGCAGGCCCGTTTGAATATCAACCAGATAATGAAACATAGATCAACACCTATATCTACAGCAGAACGAGTCACAAAACTTACATAAAAGACAGCCGGGATTTCTTCCAGCAATAAACACTAGAACAAGAGACAAAAAATCAATGCTCCATTCCACTGCATAGACTCTACGGCTATCATAGTAACCTTGAGTCAATGAAATCCTTGAGTCTACCGACAACATATACCTAAAACAGACACAATTGTGTTACATAAAGATAAGCATACCAACATAGTAATCTGAAACCAAAATTATCGTGATCAATACAGCCAACCCGATCGGAGAAACGTCCTGTACAGGTCGTAAAAAGCCGCGTCTGACCGCGATTTATGGCGTAGTTAAAGTGCATTAAGAGGAAGAGGGATGGCCTTTTCATGTAAAGGACTGTCTATATTGGAACAGAATTGTCCCCAAATACCTCGTTTTCTCCACTTTATATTAAACGAAAAAATACTACCGTCAAACCGGTATTAGCAGCCACCTCTATAGAGCAGCCACCTGTGTATAAAGGCCACTCGTCATAGCCTCAAAATGACACTTTCTATAGAAATCAACCTGGACAGCAAGGCCACCTGTCTATAAAGGCCATTCCCAAAGGTGGCCGTTATAGACAGGTTTCACTGTACTGGAATGAAACTTGTCTTGATTGCATTAACTTACCTGTATGCAAAATCAACACGGTCGCTAACGTCATTACAAATGGTTTGTATGGCAATCAATCTAGAAGAAAAAGACAAGCATAAAGGCAACACGAAATATCAAACACAAAATTAAAACTGACGGAAAAAAATAAAAATAAAATCAAACATTACTACATTCAACAATATGCATTGGGTTAATAGTTTTTTGACACAATATGCAAACGGTCAAACAGATTTACTAGAACGGACTTGTATAGTCAAACCTGTGTTAGGGGCCACCTCTATAGAGCAGCCATCTGTTTATAAAGACCATTCTTCATAATCTCAAAATGACACTTTCTATAGAAATCAACCTGGACAGAAAGGCCAATAATCAGGAAAAGACAAAGTTTCATGTCTATAATTGTAGGGGGGGGGGGGGGG
>OFHS01002719.1:9474-19747 GCA_900245855.1 Calvadosia cruxmelitensis | reverse complement strand
TAATTTATAGATACATGTGAAACGAGGCTATACACTGAATAGAGGTTGATTAAGCGAGGCGAGTTCACCACAATATCAGATAGCTAAAAAATTATAAACAAATAAATTGTCAGTGAAACTTGAAGCTAAGTTATAATTAGCACTTAATTTTTCCAAGAACTTACGAGAATTTGTCAAAGTGTCTTGCAGCGTATACGATATTAATTTACATATTGATTGGCAGGAGAATGGGAACGAGAGGAAAAGCAAATAACCTCTTACAGAATACTTCATTAAAACTCAATACGGAAACGAGATTATAAGTTAATTCATTAATAACACGGATATGAGGCTAACATGAATGCGAGGTGGGAGGTTTGGATTACGAAAATGCGACATTCTGCAGTATATAGCAGCATTTGATAGCTTTGAAAATCTTCTGTAAAGTATCACTGTGGATCAGTAAATGAGGTAGTAAAGGTGTTTGTAGAAAACCAGGCTCAAAACGGAGGATAGTTGATAAAATTTTGAAAAAAAGCAAGTTTTCAAGGAAACGCAATGGATACGTGTCTCCTTTGGTAGTCTACGAGATTTCCTGAATTTATTTTCGATTTCTCAAATGTATAGACAAAAACTTAAAGAGTTTCGTGTAAATACAATGGATATTATCAGTATTTTCGTTTCTTGGAGTCAATGAGCAAACATTTCGTTTGCAAAAGAGGGCTTGTATTTTGCTCTCCTGTCTCCACTGCTTACTGGATATGTACGGTTCTTTAACTGGAAAGCAGTTTTATGGTCCGCTATCAAGGCTTGACTGAATCAAGACGAGGGCTGCAATTTCAAAGTGGCAAACAATGAAATCGGACGGTTTGCAACTCGACTGAGCAGATCACAAACATCGCGCTCGGTTCAATGACGACATCATTTCTGTGACCTTTCGATCAGTTCTGGCGGAAATTCGATCTCGAGCTTCAGGGACATAGATGATCAATCAAATTTCCCATTTCTATCAAAGTATAACATTCATGTTTTAAATAGAATCGTCTCGAATGGAGAGTGAAAGACGAATGGAGTTTATGCGAGTGGGATAAATGGAAATTAAGAATCCATGTTTGACATGGGAAGAAAGCGCTGGTTGCTGTCCTTCTTTCTACTAATAATTCTTTTTAACGTAGGCTTGGGTAAGAGATTTTCTTGGTCAGTCAGTGCTTTTCTTCCCGTGAGATCCTTGGTCGCTTATGCTGAGTATGGTTTAAGAAGACTGTCGAGTTTAGCAAGAAAAGATCCAGAAAATCGATATGTTTTATGCGTTGTATGGATGTGACGTGCCCGGTAAATTGCCCACAGTCACTTTTCAAAGATGTTGAAAACAGGAGCCTCAAAAGAATCTGCTAAGCGTATAAGGCTGGTAAAATTTTCTTTATCGGCAATGAAATTCATAACAGATACAATTTGAAAGCACGCTACATAACATTATGGTTTTTCTAGCGCGGAAGATTGGAAACGTTGTGCCGGGACAGGGTTGATTTCGGAGCACCTTCGTTGAATGTGAAAACATCTTATTCGATCCGTATTTCCACTTTAGAGTAAACCGGCTTATGACTGCTTAAAGTTGCCTCTGTGTAAACTATATTGAAAGCAAAATCTATGTTTTAGGCAAGCCAGCTCGCAGGAGATGTCAAAAACAACAGAAAAAGGCAAACATCGAGAAAAACAATGAAGAAAATAAGAAAGGGACCATTAGGATTTCAGGTAAGTCAATGAACAATTTGTGCTGAAACTTTACTAAATAATGAAACTATGCAGTGATTTACGCCGTCTTTAATCATGTGCCCTTCTACGCAAAAGCTTCGGTTGAAAGCGGCAAAAACTATGTTATTTCAAAAAAGCATTTATTTACATTTATTATGCAGCTGGTTTATGATTATGAAAAATTATTATTATATCTCATACCTTTCTTTTCTACTGTTTAGCTCTTTCAATAATAAATATTATACACTCAAGTTGGGACAATTAATAACCTAGGAATTCCCTTACTGCATTCAGCATAATTTCCAAGTTACAAGCAATTGAGATCTTGCCACTTTACGATGAGATATTGAAGTAAAAATTTATTGATAAATAGTAGAATATCTTTCAATGACAGCTTGTATGCATTTCTAGCAAATAATTCTACCAAAACATTAGTAAACAGCAGGCGTCCTTTATAAGTTACTATTTTACTACTACAGTCAAACCTGTATTAGCTGGCATCTCTATAGAGCAGCCACCTGTGTATAAAGGCCACTTTTCATAACCCCAAAATGACACTTTCTATAGAAATCAACCTGGACAGAAAGGTCAACTGTCTATAAAGGTCATTTTTCTCAGGTCCCAAAGGTGACCGTTATAGACAGGTTTTACTATACTACTGAAAACGCTTTCCACAGCAAAATATCGTGTGTATTGTGGTGCGTCACAAACGCTTCAGTCTTGCGGCCTATTGGACACGAATCAGTGCTGCTGTCCTAAGTGTCCTTGCCCATGTCAAAGATAGTGACATCGCATGAAGATCAGCTGTTGGTGATAAGTAGCACGAAGTGCGCAACCACGACGGAACGGCTTGTTCGGTGTACAGATTGTGGTTCGGTGAGTTGGTCAATACAAGAAAGAGCGGCCTGGTCGGTCTGCGGATAGAATGACCGAGGAGAGTCAGTCGTTTTTTACGAAGCGATGAGAGAAGCAGGCTTGTTCCTGGTACGCCTGTAAACTTCCGTGTTGGTCATCACGACGGGGTGGCGTACATTGAGCGCATATCGCATGAGTTCTCGTTGTGCGGCGTCTACTTGGCTAGCAAGGCTTTGAAAACCCATGCTTCTCCAGAGTACAGCAGAGCGATTTTAATACACTCCTTGAAATAGACTTGTCTTGGCACAGTAGCTGGCTTCCATTTTAGAATATGTAAATAGAGTCTAACTTACCTTAACGACCACCTGCGGTAAGAAGACAACATTCAAGTAGCCCCTGAAAACCTCAGAAAATACATTTTACCTGCATTGAACGACCACCTGTGCAAAGCGACCATTTTTCGTTGATCCTTTGGGTGGTCGTTACAGACAGGTCTGAACAGAGATGTCATTGACGTATCAGGTGTCACAGATTTACCTTACACCTTTGGCTGTTCGAGCGCTTTGATTTGATTGTTTTCTTTCCAGGTCCTTGGGGAAGTGACAGCGGATTAGACAGGAACGTCGATCCGATGGAAGATTCGTACGTCAAGAAAGTGATCGCCAGCAACGAAGGAATAAATTTCAACAAAGACATTGCAGAAGCTGGAGGTAAAACGCTATGAACAAAACTGCTATCACTGTTAATTTCTCTTCTCAGCGGGGACTTCGATATAACGCATTTCTTTGCTTTGTGATTTCTACGCAGAGGTTTTTGATGTCAACGGAATAGAAGACTTCTACGATAAGAACGCCTTGATTACGTATGAGGTCAACGGCCATGAGGTGCCCGTCCACATGAAACCCAAGTACACGCCACAGACCCAACCGCTGTTCCCTGAATACGGGCACGACTCACCTGACGCGATTTCTGCAGCGAATGACGCAAGGCGTGAACAAGCGAAGAAACCGCACGCGACGACGTTCTACGGGCTATCCATGAAAGACATGCCCGAATATGGAGTGAAAGATACCCAATCAGTGGGCAGCAAAACCAAGCCTCCGTCTGATGCGAGCAGCCATGAGGGTATCACGCATCACTTCGAGCCAGATCAATACCTGAAAGATCTGAAGGTATTCCAAGGCGACATCTTTCACAAGCACACGGATAGGGAGAAGATGCCAACGACATCAGGAACACAGCACAGCGAGTTGCTCCCTTCCAAAGCCGACGCAGCCGGAGACAAACTGTCAGCTGAATACGCACAGGCCGAGGTGATAGCCAAAGAGAGCAGTCGTTTGATGGGTCATGACATGGAGAGCGACGATCGACACCGATCGGAATCCGAGTCAATGCGAGAGGCCGCCGAGAATGTCCACGATCCTCGCGCATCCAACAGCATCGAGACGACCGATGGACGAGGAGGCGTCGACATGGAGCTCTTCCACAGTCGGCATCACGTGTTGTCCGATGCGAGCCGCTTGGCAGACGAAGCCAAAATAAAAGCATTAAAGTCATTTTATCAACATGAAGACAGTCCGTCACACATCACTCCAATTGAGAACCCTTCCCCTTCTGGCATGGCAACAGCCGACGCTCAATCGATTGGAAGGAGAATCAACCCAATTCACAGCTTCGTGGAGTCGCAAAGCCACGACGAAGAGGGCGACGCCGCAGCAGATGATACCACTGCAAAGTCAATAGAACGAGAGAGAAACGAGGCCTTGCTTCAATCCGAGGACAATGCCAAGTTCTTTGATCAACTACAGAAGATCCATCAGTACAGGGAGAAGGAAAGAGCGTCGTCATCTGACGAAGGCGAAGAAAGTCAGCCATCTGCAAGGTACCATGATGCCGAGGCAGTAGCAGCGGAGAAGGAAAAGCCAAAGCAGGATAACGACGAAGAGGCATACAAGTCAAGGGAAGCAGCAACGCAAGCGATCTCCGAAGGCAAGCCAGGCGACAGCGACGAAGGGCTCACGGAGAACCACGAGCACAAGAAACAAGCGAAAGCCAAACTGCTTTCCATTCTAGGTGAGCTGACAAGCAAACTGAAAGGCATGGAAGCCACTGTGAAATCAGGGCACGGGGAGAGCAGGGATGAGACCGCAGAAGCAAACGAAGAGAGGACGACTTCAAATAGAGGCCAACATCATCATCCGATCATTCAGCAATATCGAGATAGTGACCTGAAACCGAGGCCACAGCCTCACTCTCTCGAAGACATCACTGATCATCCTGCGGGAAGAGTCAGCCATCATGAAATAGTCGACAGCCTCTTTCGTGCTGATGAAAACGCCAATAACGAGCCTCCCATTTACAGAGAGACAGGCTTACAGCAACCCATCGAGGTCAAGTCACAGCCGGCCAGCAGCGTCAAGGAGGAGAAAGGTGACTATCACCATTGATCTGTACTATAATTACCTGAATTGCAGGAATTGGGATATTTTGTCTGATATTAACTGTATCTCTACTGTACCACTAAAAGATAAGAGCGCTACAAGATAACCCACTGATAGATTCGACTACAGTTGAAGTAAATTTCAGAATATGCGAAGTTCGAATTAGAAGTCGCTCTTACCCAATTATATCAGGTAGCATGTGCATGATTTAGTCCTACTTTGCATTTATCGTTTCCTTAGCAACGTGATAGCCTCACTTCTTTATTGGGCAGGAGATGATGATTTTCCCGACTACAACGAAGTCAAAGATGCCGCCACGTTCGAACAAAACCTAATGCGCAAGCGCTATCATTCTGAAGCACTCCGCTGGTCAGATGATCTGTCCGACAGAGCGATGAAGGCTGCGCAAGAATTGGCCAAACGTAAACCGTTCGAATTAAGCAATATCAAACGACAGCCTGGAGAAAACGTCGCATTAGTCAAACACAGCTCGCTCAATGTAGGCAAAGATGCAGCTGATCAATGGGCTAAAGAGGGCAACAAATTCGATTTTGTCAGTCCTATAATGACGAAGAAAAACAGTGACTTTGTGCAAATGCTATGGAAAGGTAGCAAAGAATACGGCATGGGGGTGGCAAAATCAGATGCAGGGGATTGGATTGTGGTGGCAATGTACGATACGCCAGCCGCTGACGACTACACTGAAATCAAGCATAATATCGAACCGGATCAACCGGTTGTAGACCCATATGGTGACATAGCACGTTGAATCATCAAAACAGGTCTAAACCGGTAAAACCAGAATATTATCGGGAATGCTCCAATCCGGAGCGAATGCGCCACAGATTACATTGATCAAAAGTCAATCTCAATACTGCAAACATATATATTTGTACGTAGAAAAGTATTTAATAGCTAGTCTATGCCATAAATAATACAGTGGAAATAATGACTAACAATAACATCTGTAGACAAAAAAAGCTAAATGGTGATAAATTTCTATTCAAAAATGTACTTAGAAAGACGGTGCGATAATGATCTAAGAAGTCACAAGTCTGTTGTTTTTGAATACAATCGACGAGGACTTTTAGATTTAATTGGCACTCGCCGGTCTCGTTTCATATCATTCGGGTGAAAATGGACTCGATTTGGTGCATTTGTTTCCAATGGCGATGATAATTGACCGTCACATTCATCGCCTGAAATGGAAGCAAAAACTATATCATGTTTCCGAAATGTTTAACCGGTCATTTCTTTAAGCTGTGCTACTTTCCTTAAAAAATATAATTCCAGTTAATATTATGGGTCAGAAACCAAGTCTCTTCGCTACTACAGCCCCACAATGCACTGGTCTGTCCCAAAATGGTAGCTCGTGAAAAAGGTATAATTATTTGGAACTACTTTACATTCTGAAAAACCATATACGCATGAATCAGTTTATTCGAAATCCGTTTACCCAAATCATCAACAGCATAGGAACAAAAGGAAAAGCACGACCTAAAAATGCCCTCTTTCGAGCGACGCACCCGTCTAAGGGGAAGGGGCCAGCTAACAGACGATTAGGGGTACGATGTGGCTCCTTCTGTGGAGGATGTTTAGTCTGCACGTATAGTGTAAGTAGTTTACTATCCTTTACTTGCCTGTCAATCATGATCACTCATGTTTGACCAATTATATCAAAATAAAACAAAGGTCAGCTTTAAACGTATTAAAAACCCACCGTCTGTTTCTAACGATTCATCTTCCACCATAGCCTCGAAGCGTTGTATGTCGTCCTCTAAGTGGTGTATAGTAGACTGGGTGTGAGATAGCTCCTGTTGCAATTCCTGTGATGAAAACAAAGAAATGAAACTGAGACACATTATGAAATGAATCAAAGAACTTAGCTACATCTTACATCTACGAAACAGCATAGTGGACTGTTGCACACCATTCAAAACTTCTTACGGAAAGAACTCCATAAGTAAAAGAGTTTGGAGGCTTTTTAATACCGTAAATTCGAAAGGAAAGCTACATGACATTCACACCAACTCAGTATTACGACAAATTTTAGACAACGCCAATCTGTCAACAGTTTACCTGGCTACGAATTAATGAAATGATTTTTTCTCATTTTATTCTTTAAGTCATCTTTTACATTGTATGCTACAACTATATTTTTAAACGTCTCGGATTCATGTAAAACGTGCAATGTTTGGCAACTGCTGCTTACATGTTTTGTATTTGGTAGTAAGGAACGAGTCAAAATAAATACATTGATTGACACCAGCTCAAGAGCGTGGCATTGATGCTTGGTCGATGGGAAGTGTGTGACATGAATAACGAGCTTTTATCAAGGAATTCTGTCAAAATAACCCATCCAGCACCGTTACACAGAAAGGCACCTTAGCAACTACGAATATACATGAATTTGGGATGATGGGCATCACAGTCGTGTTGCTATAATGGAAGCATGTGAGGAGACCAAACAGCACGGTCTCCTTCCCGGATTACACAGCAAGGCATTCATACCCCATCCCGAGTACGTTCCCTCGGGAATTCCCACGCATGAAACAATCTTCCAGAGTGTGTCGTAGTGGCAAGAACGTTAAACCAATTCAAATCAGAGTTATATAGACACAATTTACTCATTCTAATGTCTATTGCCACTAAAGTACTGTACAGTCAAACCTGTATTAGCGGCCATCTGTATAAAGCAGCCACTTGTGTATAAAGGCCACTCTTCGTAATCCCAAAATGACACTTTCTATAGAAATCAACCAGGACAGAAAGGCCACCTGTCTATAAAGGTCATTGTTCTCAGGTCCCAAAGGTGACCATTATAGACAGGTTTCACTGTATACAGTTGCCGATGTATTAATTTATGTCACTTGTCCCTGCAGCATAAGAGCTATATCTATTTAGTTACCACGTTACAGGTAACGTGGTAACTTTTGTTGAATAAAGACACATAAATACACCAGAAGGGATATCAACAGTCTTTGAGTGAAACTTGCAAATGAGGAAATTACCTTAAGATTTCCCATTGCAGATTGAAAAACGTTGCAAATTGCTTTAACTTGGTGAATGCATCCTCTCTCGTCAAGAAACGCAGGCCTAAAACAAACACAAAGCACGCCTAAATTCAGAACAAAGAATAAAGATAAGAGCTAGCCTACTTCCATCAGGCCCAAACTAACTATGTGTTCACCGAGTCCGCGCAGGGAAGTGAGGACAAGCGAAACATGTCTAGATAAGAACTTAAGCATGGCTGTTCGGCAAGGAAACATTGCTTCTATTTTGGGAACTTTGCCATACAACAAAATGCTGCATGAGATTTTGTAATAGTTTTGAAACATTCATAACTTTTACTTGCAATTGCAACTTAGATTAAGTTTTAATTATCTATTTCTGAACTTGGATTGTTTTAATCTTGACATAGAGCTAAACGCCTTTATAGAAATATCTGCCCTTCAGTAATTCACTCTGGAACGTTATGTTGTTTCTGCAGTTGATGGAAATATAGTTCAAAGAGACACAATTGCTTTGCTCCATCCTGTTCCCAAAGAAGGTAAAGAACATGTCAAAGTGTTTCTCAAATGATAGCATCGTTCGATCCAACTAACTGGATACAGTAAAACCTGTATTAACGGCCACCACTATAGTACAGCCACTTGTATATAAAGGCCGCTTTTCAGAACCTCAAAATGACACTTTCTATAGAAATCAACCTGGACAGAAAGACCACCTGTCTATAAAGGTCATATTTCTCACGTCCTAAAGGTGAACGTTATAGACAGGTTTGACTGAATAAGGAAATCATAATTTTATCCTGTCACATAAACATCCAACAAATAAGACCTGATTTACAGGATTTAAATCTACCCACAATTATGTAAATCCACCTATTTATGTTTCTATGCACCGCGGAACCTGTCCAAAACAGCCACCTCTCGTGAAGAAATAAAATTGACCATTATAAAGACATTGATTTCTATGAAAGATATATTGCCTAGCAACCTGTGACTTGCAGCTAGTGGCCACTATAGACAGGTGGCAGGCGTAGAAAGGTGACTTTTATGATATACTATTGTGATTTAAACTTTATAAGGTTATCAATGTTGTGACGAATTACTATGCATTTCTAAAATCGACCACTGTAAACAGGTGGTCTTAATAGACAGGTTGATTTCCATAGAAAGCGTTGTCTAGCAAGTTCGACTAGTGGCCATTATAGACAGGTGGCTGCTGTATCAATATGATCATAATCATGAATCGGCTTAAAGATTTCATGATGACTGGTCTTGTGTTTACTACACATTCCTCAAAGTTTTCTTTACAGAAGGGTGGCCATAATTACAGGTAGGTACCTATACAAAGTGTTGTCTAGTGACTTAGACCAGTGGCCACTATAGACAGGTGGCTGCTGTATCGATGCGATCACTGCTACAGTTTCAACATTAGGAGTGCAATCTAGAACTGCAACTTACTGACAATGCTGCTGAACATCATTTAGCTGGTTGTCCGGGTTTTTTGACAGCAGAAGCGAGCGGTCTTTGTAATGTGCCACGGAGAGATTTTCTCCAAGGTTTGTGACGTTTATTTTTGTACTGATTGGAGAACTACAACAAAATAGAATGAAAAGACGATAAGAAATAGAAAAAGTAAAAATACACGAGAACAAATTGATCAGACGTCAACCTGCGGTGAATAACAATGACGTTAAAAATGAATGTGTCTACGCTAATTAAATGGGACACCAGGGACAGTTTATGAGAACATCGATTTAATCATCCCTTCATTGTTTGATTCACAAACATTGACAAAGATCTTTATGAATGACAATACCATCTTGCTTCATGAAATTGGAAAATTCATCCATCAAAGTTTGAAAAGAAGACAATGGAAATTACTATTATTTTTAAATGACTGCTATGCTGTATACATTGTATTAAACACATGCTACTGCTATTATATGCTGTAATACAGTCAAAGATGTATTAGAGGTCACCTCTATAGAGCAGCCACCTGTGTACAAAGGTCACTCTTCATAACCCAAATATGACACCTTCTATAGAAATCAACCTGGACAGAAAGGGCACCTGTCTATTAAGGTCATTTTCTTTGGGTCCTAAAGGTGACCATTATAGACAGGTTTCACTGTATATGTTTACTACACGCTTGTAAAAAGTAATTGGCAAATATACAACTATCTACTATCATCAATCAATCAATCAATCAATCAATCAATCAATCAATCAATCAAT
>OFHS01002718.1:0-19750 GCA_900245855.1 Calvadosia cruxmelitensis | reverse complement strand
CGCGCCGCCATTGTGGAAAACTACCGAAAACGCAAAATGTTGATTCTGACAGCACAGGTCACAAATGTCCCCCTGTTTTCCCAACTTTATGAGGGTTTACATGTGGGAACTTCGGTAAAGAATATTATTTGGCCACCTTATTTGTTATACAGTGAAACCGGTCTATAACTGGCACCTTTGGGACCCGAGGATTATGACCTTCAAAGACAGGTGACCTTTCTATCCAGGTTGATTTCTATAGAAAGTGTCGTTTGGGGGTTATGAAGAGTGGCCTTTATACACAGGTGGCTGCTCCATAGAGGTGACGAAACAGGTTTGACTGTACTGATGTCTCATAGTGTTAGCTTGGATGCTTTTCAATTGACAGGTGCATCCATGATCTTGCCAATGCTTGGTGGATGGATTGCAGATTCTCTTTTGGGGAGATTTAACACAATTCTTGCAGGTGGATTGCTGTACATCGTTGGTTTGACTGCCCTCTGCTGCACAGCGTTGCCTTACTCAACATATTTTGGTAAAGGCTACGTACTAAGTAGCACCAGTCTGTGGCTCTTCTTTGTCACTTCATTGGTATTGCTGGCCTTTGCATCAGCTGGTATCACAGCCAATGTATCTACGTTTGGTGTTGATCAGTTGCAGCAATATCATCCTGATACCATACGGACATTCTTTGCCTGCTTCTTCTGGTTGATCAACAGTGGATCCATTTTTTCTCGTTTGGTCATCATATATATCGAGACGAACATTAGCTTTTTCTATGGACTCCTTATTCCTCTTGCATTCATGTCAATGGCCGTCCTTACTCTGGTATCTCGCCGGTCCAAAGTAATTTGCCACCCTCCAAATGGTAGTATTCTTGTGAGTCTGTGGAAGATTGGATTTTGCGCAGTTAAAAGACGTTACAGACAAAGGATATCTCATATTTCTGTGCTGGATCATGCAAGAATCTATAACGGTGGACCTTACCCTGATGCCAAAGTCAACACTCTCATCACAGTGCTGCGGACGCTACCAATATTTGCATGTTCCATAATTTATTACACCATATACTTTCAGGTATGCCATGTGTTCAAGCGAGAACTGTATTATATTTACTGATTTGTAAAGCAGTGATGGGGATCTCAAGCAATAGTGGCACGTTGACGTTATGCAGTGGGATAATAGTTGGATTCGAATATATTGTTGTTAATCTTGAAGCTGTTGTGATTGGAACAATTAGTTGTGGGCAAAATTACAAGCTTGCGGACTTGTCAGGAAAATAGTCCTCTCCTGCTTTCTTTCTTTGGAATTGAATCGTAGACCTAGTGATTTTGATCTCATTTTGCCCTAGTTCATTTGCATTTGAATTATGATAATGCTAATTGACTTGTTTATTTTCTTTCAGATTCAAAGCTCATATGTTATCCAAGGGGTAAACATGGATTTACGTCTTGGTAGTCTTCAAGTCCCTCCAGCTTCTTTGAGTGTCTTTGATACACTTGCAGTGCTTCTCTTTATTCCTTTAACCGATCGGCTTCTTTATCCGTATTTAACCAAGATGAAATTCAAAGTCACCATTCTAAGACGAATGGGATTTGGTTTATTGATGGCTACGTTATCAATCGTCCTTGCTGGTATTGTGGAGACATATCGAAGAGACAATGTAAGCTTTACAATTCATAACAAGTTCTCTGGTAGTTCTTATAACGCATCAAGTATTTCGATTTTCGTGCAACTGCCACAGTATGCGCTGATGGGATTCAGTGAAGTGTTTACAATGACAAGTGGTGAGTCATCAAATTACGAAGCCATCGCATGTTGTTTACTAGCTTGTTTGTAAATTACAGTCACTTACCATGTTGCTTATTTTATACCTTATGGAAAACAAATTCTTGTACAGTGAAACCTATGTACAATGGGCACATTTGGGACATGAGGAAAATGACCTTTATAGACAGGTGACCTTTCTGTCCAGGTCAATTCCTATAAAAAGTGTCATTTTGAGGTTATGAAGATTGGCCTTTATACACAGGTAGCTGCTCTATAGAGGTGGTCGTCGGCTAATCCAGGTTTGACTGTATAACATTCTATGTTATGTAGAATTCCACATAAGGTAGTTATAATCCTGTCCAATTTGGGATATCCCGATCCCATCCCAATGTGCAATGATTCCATCCGATCTGATATGAAATTGGGAGCATGGTTTTCATATGGTCGGACTTCAAAATAGTATTACAGTCCTTGTATTATTTAGCACAATGTTCGTTTCTTTTTATCGATTTTCACACATTGGCTTGGATACACTGACACCTATGCAGCATATATCATATTGCCCCCAAAATGAACGAATCTGATATATGTATACAAAAGCACCATGTAACGTTGTAAACTAATACAATGAGGCTTAATGCAAACTTGTTTTTAATTTCCAAATTCAGAACTGTCTTGATTTGTTTATTTTTGCACTTGTTGCTAGGTCTTGAGTTTGCCAACACACAGTCGCCTGTCCCTCTCCAAAGTGTAATGATGGGTCTGTTTCTTGCCAATGCTGGCTTCGGCTCATTACTTGGCAGCGGATTGGTCAATATAGTCAAAGGTATCAGCCAATCATATTCCCCTAACAGCAGTTGGTATCCTGATGACATTAACAAAGGAAGACTGGATTACTTCTTTTATTTACTGGCTGGATTGATGGTCATCAACTTCGCTGTGTTTTGTTACCTTGCAAAACATTACAGATACCGTGATCACCTCAAACAGCAAGTGGAGGAGAAAGTTTGGACAGAGAACGATCCAGTTCCTATTGAGAGCGTGATTGAGAAACCAATTGTGTGAGAGGAGATGTGATGTTCACTGATCTTCTGTCAGCCAAAAAATTGATTGATTTTGTTAAAATAGAAGCGATGCATATAATTATGCATTCAAATGTTGCATTTGTAACATAATTATCTCATATGAACCAACGAAGCGTCATAATTATTTCAAATTTATCCTTTTATTAATGATATAACATTTTTGACTTTGCTTAGTAATGCATGTCGAAATATTTGAAGTTGATGTTTGATGTAAGTAAATATATACGCCATCATTTTTTTAACAAACTGTAAATTATTTTTGAAATCATTGTGATAGGTTTTTCACAAAATTTATTTAAAATTCAGCAGGTTTTCATATTTGCTATACTGATAAATATACTAGATTAGTAATGCGATCTTAGAGCTATACCAGTCAATGTAATCTTACAGTTACCTTAATATCTAATAAGTACATATATCTATATTCATGCTAACAGATAAACATTTCCTACAACCTTTAAACTTTTTTTGCTTCATCATGCAATCTGCCCAGCCAAGAACCACGTTGCCTTCTAATAGCCTCGTGCAACCCTTCTCATGTATCTGTTTTGTTAATTTTTGGCACTTCGTGTTGTTACTCCTTATGCTGTTTTTATACTTAATTTCTGAACACTTGTAACTAGTTCTCATTTTATATTTTGTAATTATCGGTATGGTCTCGCTAATTGCCAAGCTTCAACTATTTACAATACAAATTTGATCATCATGCATAAACGTGGAATATATTTTTGCTATTGTATTTTTATTACCGGGAATTGGGGGATTTCCACCTTCATGAATTAGCACAATACATTATATATACGTTGTGCTAACCAAACCAAATGCAACTTCAGTGCACCATGCCGTTCTACAGCCTTACAGGTGGCTTCAGGCGCATGCTTTGCTCAATTTGGCGCGTAAGTCTTTCATAACTGTTGCAAGGAAGGCAATGGCGTACAGTAGAAGAAAACCATATTTTCGTAGTATATTTCAATCTATTACAATTGCATGAGGCCCGTTCTTTTCTCCTGAACTTCCTGAGAAACGTTTGTATGTGAAGGAAATCGCACTCGCTAGGGCTTCCTGCTTTGTGATGCTTAACGGTGCCCTGCATTTGCATGCATAACCAATTAACCATTAACAACTTGGTCTGAACACTGACGGTAAGGCCATGCGAATAGAATATCAGCTTATATCTCGTCAAGGCCTCGTGATCATAATTATCGGCTTTATGGCACAGTAGATTTGTGATTTAGTTTTTTCTCGATTGTGACGAGCCTTCCCATTTCGGATGACTCAATAGAGCCGGTTGTAAAACCATTAAACCAAGGCATTATTGGACACAATTGTGTCACAAGGCATCATATCCCCGCTCGAAAACCAACAGCATGATGCTCCCCTAGGCACAATGCATCGAAACGAAATGGAAACATCCACATTGTAGGGGACATGACAGACTTCAACAAGCATGTCCTCTTCCCAATTTATCTTCTTGTTACTCCCGTGACGCCGTTGCGTCCAGCGATGGATATGCAATGGTGGTACCAACGTTAGAAGAAAACAGTGTATACCATCAAGTGATTCTTACTCAGACAACCAGAACCTGGTCACCTTCTCAACACCATGTGGGAGATAGAACGTACATTGGCCTGCTATCAGGGAGTCCGAGCCATCATGGAACTAGTCAGCATAGTGGAGACGAGTATAATAATTCAGGTGACTACGCAATGCAATGGTTACGCTACTTCTTTGGACTGGTTGACCCATTGACTTGCCTCTCCACGGAAATTGCAGCTGCTAAGGAGCCTTTGCGACCTCTTCTTCGACATCATCGCCTATACCTATAGCCACCCGAGCACGATACTGCCTTCAAGAAAGTGAAATGGTAACTGTGCCTCCCTCCTGTTCTCCCAATTTGATCCCAACTTCCTGCCGTCCTACACATTGAAGTATCTTGCCTAAAATGCATTGGATAATGGATACACATCAATGCAACGTCAACGCTCTCACTGGCATCTTATCGAATCATTCGAATGTGGCTCATGATTTATGTGGGACGCTGAGAATCTGAGATCTGTTCTGCCTTGATCAAACTGGAATGTCTCGCTGTTGCCAAAGCCATGCACATTGTACAAGTGTCATTTTTATTTCCTAGGTCAACCCAAGGTGGGTCAACCTACTTTTAAAGTCGTCATCGACCACAAACCCCTTTTACCGCGATACTCAGTACTCAAATCATTATGCCCTATCTTCTGTGACTTCTATCTACAACCCACGCTTGCAACGACTCAGATAGAAAGCCATATTGTTCACTTCCACAGCTGTGTGGTGCCAGGGAAATTACACTTCCTTGTAGATTCTCTATCTCGTGCTCCAATTGACATTCCGAGCCCCAAATGATCTATTTGGTCGAAGACACGCATAATGCAGTCAACCACATACTCAATTTCGTGGATGCAGGTTTGCTCCATGATCACGAAGCATTCTGCGAGGATCACACCTTTTGACATGCTTTGCCAGAAATTCACTGCGACACCATAAATGCAATTATATTCCATGGTGGTCAAAGGATTACCTGCCGACGCAAATTTAACTCCACATCAACCTATGCAAACAATGATCATGCGCCTTTTGTCGACGGCGACTTTTAGTGCACTATGCAGCGCTGAGACCCTGCGCCGCTTGCATGCTGCACATCAAGGTATAGAAAGGTAATATTGATCGGTCCCCATTGAAGCTACCCACAACTGAGAGGACAGCAGGCTGTGTTTGGCACCGGCTGGATTCGAACCCTGGACCTTTCGATCGAGTGCCCCGGCGCTCTACTAACTCAACGAGCCTGCTCCACATCAATTCATCGTTAATACCAAACTGCGTGTACGCCACAGTGTATACTGGTCATTGGCGTCATTGCTAACTCTGTCGCTTCTTGCCAGAAAAAGTTGCAAAAACCAAGGGGGTAGATCGCTGGCTCTCTCCCCGCTCGTATCTTTCAATCGACGTCCGCAGACTCCCAATGGAAGCCTTTTGTCTATGCTGCTCGTTACTCCAGTTGACCTTCTGCCGTTGCTTGTCGGGACACGACGACGACAGTCACGACGCCCATTTGCATCGCTCCAACTGAACACTTTGCTAACACAGGTATACCCGGGTATACCTATACGCCTGCGCTCTGATGGTGGACTGCATGCAATTCACTATAATCTTGAAATCGGAATTTCTGCACGAAAGACCACTACAAATTTCAACATGCTGACTGAGGATTTCTCTGAAGTTCTCCTAGAAATGCGCTATATCCCTTGCTTGCTTTGATGGTAAATATTCGCCCGAAAGCGTGTTTGGTTTCTTTCTGTTCTCCCGGCTGCTTTTGCTTAGAAACAACGGGGAGCAGGCCCTCGAGTTAGCAATGTTACCATGGCTGCATATAATGGAAGAGAGATGATTGTGTGTCGATGTGTGTCGATGGCAATGACTGAAAAAGGTCAAAGCATGCACGATTCGAGCCCAAATGGGAGAAACCTGTTGGCATAGATGCGCCAGTGGGAGTTCAGCGATGCATCTTTTGTCTGCAACATTCGTCGTTCTCAAGTGGAGCAGCGCTACAGAGGGAAATCCAAATCTTAGTGTTTAAACATAACAGTTTTCAACCTCCTTACTTTTCAAATGACGACAGGCTGAGAGAATTCCATATTAAGAGATATGTATGCCACAGAGAGGAGTGGAAGGCACGTCACAAACGCAGCTACATTTTCGAAACGGAACGTTAAATAATAAGGAATTTGATACTTGTAGATAACCCTTTGAGAGGTGCAGCCTATTTAGGTTTGGATTATGCGATCCCGATGCTCTTGGATGATGCTTCTTTGCACATAGGTCTTGTGGAACATTTACAAGTCATCTACATCCTTGAGATTGAATAATGTCGGTCCATGGACTAGGCCCCTGGTCAGGATGTGAAGGTCGAGTGGAAGAAAGTCATCCCACTGGCAGACCGCTACAATGCCTCCTTAAACAATCATACTCAGGACTGCGAAATATGTTTGCTTGTCGTCTTCTAGATTTCCTTTCCATATCATATGCAAGAAACTGCTTCGCAAGCTGCATGACACGACATGACAGCTCCATCAGAGCAAGGTAACATCAATTACAATAGAAGGATAACTCTGCATCAACAGTGATAGTACGCTGTACAATATATTAATTTAATAAATTTGCTGTACATCAATTCAAAACTTTCATAATATAAAATGATACATATTAAAACATTGGCATCTATCATCTTTTGCGCTCGAATTCAATCTGCGTTTGATTCTCATCGTGACAAACGACGTGCAAACATATCAAAATAAAATTCATAACATATAGTTGTATATGATGCTGGATAGGTCACTCCCACAAAGCAGCATAGTTTCCGACAAGGCCAATGGCTTGTGGCCCGCCAGCCATGAAGAGTCTTGTCATCGTTGGATCGTAAGCATGCGTGTAGATGGCGTTTGAACAGGACGAAACGTCCCAAAAGTAGTCACGAAATACGTCGTTTTGAAACTGAAACAAAAGAAATGATTTTTCAGAATTTGGTGCACATAATACCTTCTAGTCTCATGCAGCAAAGTCCTGGTGTTACCCATATGTTATATCTTTGTAAACGATTGTAAAACAAAAATATCGATTCGTTTCGTTTATATATAGACATAGGGTGTCACATATCTAAATATATAGGGAAAGCTTGCAGAGGTGTATAGAATAAGAATAACAACGTCCAGATGCAATGTGTGCGGGATGCAGTTGAACTGAGTTCTGTTGGCACGCGCAACAGATAGGCTTAGCTTTGTTTGAGCAGTGCATCCAATTGCATTTTTGCATGTTGGTCAATATCTGGATAAAATTCATAACGGGAATAAATCAACTATAGTCAAGGAACAGACTGATGCAACTACACTTCGCTTAAAATCAACCATCATCTTCGGCGATGGATGGTCTTGAGTTTATAAATAGAAAAGAAGAATCGCATTCAACAGCCCATACATCGAGATACATTGAACAGCAAAAGAAAATTGGACAAATCAATGTTCGTACGGATTTGCATTCATACCAGCCATCCTCTACCCGCTTCTAATGTGCACGTTGTGTCGTCATGACGTCTCAGATACCGATTCATTCTCAAATCGTAAAAACACATCGTGCCTACGCCGGAACCGATTGACAAGACGCACTCTCTGAAACTCAGCGAGCGGACACCTTCAAAATAAACACATCGGCAGGATAATAATCCAAGTATCACCCAATGATCGCAAAAACAACCCACGCCATAACAAGATGTTTCATAAAAGTGGACTTTGCAATTATATGACATAAATGCAGCGTGCAGTCTAGCACATCTTCGTGACCACCTGTCTACGAGGTTAACGACAAGTGGCCTCTAAGCATACATTTCCCTGCATCAAGTGACCACCTGTGTCAAAAGACCACTTTTCATTGGCTCCTTGGATGATCAGTTGAGACAGATTTGGCAGTATTTCTAAATTCCAATTTAATTTTTTTAGCATATATAGTGAAACCTGTCTATAACGGTCACCTTTAGGACCTAAGAAAATGACCTTAATAGACAGGTGGCCTTTCTTTCCAGGTTAATTCTTTTCTATAGAAATAGTCATTTTGTAGTTATGAAGAGTGGCCTTTATACACAAATGGCTGCTCTATAGAGATGGCCGCTAATACAAGTTTGACTGTACTTGGGTTTGAGTTAAGGAGGTTCGCGACAATATCCCCCATTTTGGAATCCAGCCTCTTTTTCAATCGCATTCAAACATGGCTTCAGGATGTTATTTCCATGCTTATAGCGCGAAATTTCTGTACACGCTGCTGTCATTCTGAACAACCCTCCATTATTTGTGATTATGCCTTCTGAAATCTTTCATTTATAGAGTTTGTTTATGACTCAAGTATCTTGAGTACAAATTTTGAACCTTTGTTTGAGTCTAAAGTTGTGCTATAATGTGTCCTTGTGGGACAGTTGCTCTAACACTATTATTTAGTAAGAGATTTTCCGGAAAGAAGTTTTTGATTGGATTCTTAATCGCTATGTAGTATAGGAACATTTTTAGTAAGGTAACAGTCTTGCCTGACAATCTTACTATTTGCTGACATCAGCATTTTGATCAAAATTTGTGTTTAACATGATTTTACAAAACAATGGCCACGGTGACCCCCAAATTTTATTTTGGCAATAGATAGAACACCTTATAATGAATACCTACCTGTAATTTGAACAAGATCATACGTTTTTAAGAAGTTCAAAAACGTACTTGTTACATCCCAATCGATCATAAATTAGCATGTTAAAAAAGTTGTCGCAGCAAATAACTATTTCAAGACTATCTTTTCCTTTTTACATTATGTAAAAGCTGATGCCTGTCTACATTGTTGTGATTAAAGAGAGATTTTTAGTTTGAAAGATGACAGGCTGCCGGCCTGACTGATATGCTTAGAATTCTGACCCCATAAAGTAGGGGTTATTTGCCCCCAATTTCTGCCCCAACTAATACGGTGACCTCGCTTTTTTGTTTCATATTCTTATTCTACAAGCTTCTGCCTACAACATATCCAAAATGTGTTCAATTCATACGTTTTTTGAAATTTCAGTTTATTGTCCCGAACCTCCTTAATCCGATTCGCAAGACAAGCGGTGTGCAATGTAGTATGGGGAGATCATGACATTGATCGCACATACAAAACACAACAACTCAACAGAATATTGATGCCATGCTTGATAACATCATTGATGCTAATTAAAGATTCAATATTTTTTGTAGGCTGCTTATCATAACCACGGATGGAGTTTGCACCACTTGCAGAGGTGATTTTGACAGTCGTGATTTTGACATCTGCACATGAAGGACCACTGGCATAAAACATTTTTTTCTATGCCTAAATGGGTGTAGTTTGATGAACTGAGCTTGCTTTTTCCTATTTGATTGAGAAATGTGCTTGCTAGGCCTTTTTGTATAAACTTGTAGACTCTCAAGCAAAAACTTTATTTGTCACAAAACCTTGGAAATTTGATTATTTGTTAGTGTGTACATCGCCATGCAAAAATATGAGTCCAAATGTTACAATTAAAAGCCCATGCCATGGCAAGGCAGGATGATCAATAAATCACTCGTTTAAAAACAATGAAGTTCAGCAAAAACTAGCAAAAGCCACCGGCGAAGTGACACCGAGATCTTTCTTGATCCAGCGCATAAGCGTGGCTGTTCATCGAGGAACGCGACTTCGGATTTAGGAAAGTTCTTTGCCAACAATCAACAAAACGGTGCATGAGATTTTTAATTTGTAACTGTTTTGTTACTTTTATACAGTTGTAATTGTATTTGCATTCAGTTAGATAATCAAGCTTCATTTATTTCTGAATTTGCAATATTTTGATCTTGACATATCCGATATTAAAATAAAAATATATACATTGATAAAAAACAAAAATCAAGAAGCTCTATTTCCCAAGCATGCAATCAACTAACAAATATAATAGTAGGATTAGAAAGTTTTGAAGAAAGATTGCACTTTTGTATATATTTCGGTATAGCGACTATTACGTAGAATATTATCTGGCACATTAAAGACTTCCTGTTTGATGATACCCGTTGCTGCCTATCCATATTTATAAGTTTTTCCTAGTGTGTCCACGAAGCGGGCAATCAATGGGCGCTTTCCACTGACATCCGATGGGACTGTCAAGCTATTACGCAGAACACTCGTCAAATTAATTTTATCAGCTACAAATGCGAATTAAGTTAAAGGACTGATACGATCAGGAGCTGATAATGATATAATAATGACATAATAACATTTTGATGTCCTCATTGAAAAAAGAAACAACAGTGGGACGCAATGTCTTGAAACTGACCGTCTCCTTTCTGCTGTGTACAAATTGAACCAACACATCTGCCGTCTCTTGAATCATGAAGTGACACATGGGACATGGAGCCAACGGCGTAGAGCAGGCCATTGCCGTCTTGCGCCAGGCATACGTTCTCTTTGCAATGTGGCAAAACCGTTGAAGACACCTGTAAGAAAACATCACAATTAAGAAACAGTTGTTATAATCATCATTATCATCGTTTACTCACAAAAAAATAAAATAAGTACACAAAAAACTTTCTTCTATATAAGATGAGATCGCAGTAATTTACAAGCATAGGTCTAATTGAAAAAATAGTTTTTTTTTTGCATATATTTTCTTTCTTTTTCTTCTTCTTCTATTTTATAATATTGGCCTACGCTGGTCGTGACAAACAGGTAATTGTGGGATCATCATTAATTCATCAGGGATCAATTATTAAATCACTACAGTCAAACCTGTATCAGCGACCACCTTTATAGAGCAGCCACCTGTGTATAAAGGCCACTCATCATAACCCCAAAACAATACAGTCTATAGAAATCAACCTGGAAATAATGTCACCTGTCTATAAAGGTCATTTTCCACAGGTCCCAAAGGTGACCATTATAGACAGGTTTCACTGTAGCTTGTCAAACGCGGGAGCTCCTTCATCAAAGTGCCATCAAATCACTCATTGGAAGCCAATCCAACCGCTTCCACATTTCTCCTAAGTAGACCTACCATCCTGCCTGGATCATCTTATAAAACAACTGCATTGTAATACAGAACTGCATCGTAATTATAAGTCTATTGTAATGTACAGTGAAACCTGTCTAAAATGGTCACCTTTGGGGCCTAAGGAAAATGACTTCGATCAACAGAAAGTGTCATTTTGGATGATGATTTATTGATTTTGGGGTTAGGAAGAGTGACCTTCATACACAGGTGACTGCTCTATAGAGGGGTCACTAATGACTGTAAACACCACAAGGAAGAATAAGCTGACGTTGTTTGCTCAGATGACAGTCGATTCAACACTAAGAAGGAATCAGCAGCAAAATTGGGTGTGCTAATCTTATATAGACATAATACTTACAGAGAAGAGGCTATCATGCTAACGAGGCTGAGACGCTTACCTCTGGTACATATACTGTATAAGCAATTTAGCAATATAAAAATGATATATACATTAATGAAATTAATCAGGAATACACAACAACGACCAACTCCAGCGGTGATTTAGCGATCGATAGTAGGCTTACTCATCTTGCGTACACTACCTTGCTAAATAATACTCCATCTAGCCTAAACCCATCAGGATTTGCTATATATGCAGAAAGTAATACTTTTCTTACCAATGCCAGATGCGTAGGGTCCCAGAAATGGAGATATCCATTTGACGAGATAGCGGTCAACCTCTGTCAAAAGAAAGTCAGATAACTTAATAAATACCAATGAAACGGGAAATAGTAAATTAGTAATACAGTCTGGAAGTACTGATACGCAAGGTTAGTTCTTATATCCAGGCACTGCACCATGATGCCCATGAGGTATCACTAACTAGACTAAGGAGAGAGACACAATGTGGATGCCGCTAGGAATCTCTTACAGTACTAATGAATATGACATGCATGCTCCGGAAGGACATTGCAACACTCGCCCTCGGATTCACTTGATGCCTGTGGCTGTTGCTACTCAACCGAAGCCATGCTAACGTTACCCCCACTACAAGGCTAAGCTTTTATAATTAAGAAAAGCAAACGAAAAGTGACCTCTTAACTAACGTTGTTGCGTTTGTTGAAGATGAGATCTCGAACTCGATTAACGCATGGCGAGGCTTGCTGTGTGAAGACTGGCGTTATGACAGCATGATTCGTAGATCTGTCATTGAGGACAGCACGAGAGACATCCCACATTGCCAAACTACCATCACGACAACCTGAAAATCCATAGAAAACATATCAGCTGTGTAGGTTTAGACCTAACCTAGCTGCAACTGGATGAGTCAAAAGGCAACCTTAAAGTAGGGTTTCATTACAACAATTGGTGTCATACAGTGGTGTTGATTGGGATAACCTGAAAATGCATCTTGTGAACTTCTTGTGGAGCTGCTATACAAATAGAATATTACCATATAAAAGCAAATGGCTGTATTATTCTAAAATACAGCACAGACGTGTTAAACCGTGGTTACCTCTTCATAAGACTACCTTGAAACTGTCTTAATTTTGGCTTTATAGCAAAAACTGCGATAATATAATAAGCAAGCTGTCAAATTCAATTGTAAACCTAAATGTTAAGGGTTATAGGGTGATTTAGCACAAGAGAGATATTTGCCGTGCTCTGGTCCGTAAACATAGAGAGATGGCTAAAGGGTTCTTAAGAGTAAGACCGTTGTTGCAAGAGCTTGTACAGGTCCGAGGCCCCTGGACGAATTAGTGTCCAGGCCTCTCAGATTTGTATATAAGCTTGAGTTTATCGATATATTCAACCGCGTTCTCCTGCTGTTGCTGAATAAACACACCGCATACATCTCTCTCCTTGTTCTGTATATTATTAAGTTGTTGTATCTCCATTATGGAGTCTCAGACTACGACAAGCTCTATATCTAAGACCAGGCAATATTGTGAATATGACAAGAGAGAGAGAGAGAGAGAGTGGAGATTTGCAACGTGCACAGATTAATAGGATTATAGTTAACAGAGGAGATTAAGGCCTTGTTTACAAGGCAGAAGGATGATTATACAAACTAGGATGATCCTATGCGGGCCTTCACAAGGACTGATCTCATGCCTACTTGCTAGGATCATCCTCTTTCAACTACCGGTAAGCGCTAAAGAACAATGGAGAAGGATCATCCTACAAACTAGAATCATCCCCTCCTTACATACAGGGACTAAGGTGAGACAACATGTTTACGAGATACGACAATCATGAAGTGGAAGGATCTTGCATGTATGGCTGAAGGTGGTTCATGGCATACCGGCACTGCACATTAAGTGGGTAAAAGACTAGAAATAGTTGATTTGGTTATCAAACTTCACTGGACAGAAAGGAAGCAGATCATTATAATTATTATTACGGCCTCATCAAGCATATACGTCAGCACATATACCAAATATGTGCCAAAAATGTCTCGTATTTTGTAACATCATTCCTTTGCAATCTGTACTCTCAAGCCTTCGGACGAGCTAGCTACCCTTTGTTGTATCTGCCACATTATATATCCTACATCATCTACTTGCTTTTATTCAATTGTCAACACCTACAATACAGTCGAACTTGCTTAATATCCCATCGCTTAATATCCCACTAATTTCTAATTTCTAATTTCCACTAACTTTTACTATATCTCTTAATATTTCTAATTTCTAATTTACGTGAAACTCGCTTATTGTCCCATTTTAAGAATCTTTTACAATATATGTGAACTTTTCGGAACATCTTGCATTGAAGGATTAAGACAACATGTCACTTGTTGCTCCGCCAGAGTCACTGGTTAGTTGTTTTACTTTTAAAATTAATAATAATCTCCATCAGTTGGTGGTAACTAAGATGTTCTTCTTTGCTGCTGAAATGTTTACAAGAATATATTAAAACAAAGGATATACTTTATTTATACTTAGTCTGGTTAAGATCTGACCTCGCTTTATATCCCACTTTTGGTCTGCACGAAAGGGCAGGATATTAAGCAAGTTTGACTGTACTTACAACCTCATACATCACAATATTAACAGAATAACAGGCTGTAATGCAATACACATCATTACCAACTCATTGCCGTTGTTCTAAAAATCTGACAAAGTATCCCAAAGTTGACCAAAGAAACAATCCCTGACTTACCTGAAGCAAATATGTGGTCATCAATCCATGCAGTAGAAAAAATCCAGTCTTTGTGGAACTAGAGAATATATAAGCAGCTATATAAGCAAGCAGCTATATAAGCAGAGGCATTGTAATGCATAAGCTTACAGGATATTGTTATTTTCAACAATTTTATATACTTAGCCTTTGTAAGTGAAAGTAGGCTGCCACACTCAAGACAGGAGAAAAATTGACTAAGCAGAAGCCAACATCAAGTCTGTTTTGCATTTCATGCAGGTATTTTTCACAGCCTGATACAGTCAAACCTGTATTTGTGGCCACCTCTATAGAGCAGTCGCCTGTGTATAAAGGCCAGTCTTCGTAACCCCAAAATGATACTTTCTATAGAAATCAACCTGGACAGAAAGGCCACAATAAAGGTCATTTTTCTCAGGTAACAGAGGTGGCCGTAATAGACTGGTTTCACTTTACTCTATACAAACAGTTATGGTTCAACATGTTGCAAATAATTTTACTGAGATCTAGTCATTGGTAGCAGTCCAGCAGATCTCGATAACCTTCAAATGCTTTATGAATTAAACCATCCAAAATAGGGTCAAATGGAGGCCTACAGCTGAATTAGGTTAGATGGATATGTCTACAGAGTACAGACTATCGGTTTCCTATAACGTTTAAACCAAGTGGATGTAAGTGAATAAATCATTTGTCGTTTTAAGGTATTATTCACCAAACACTGCTTCATTCATCCATTTAAATAATCTGATAAGAGCAAAACTCATCCGAGTTCCAATTGACTCTATTTTGCTTTGTTTTCATGCTGTTGAAATTTAAGGCTAAATTAAACAGATAGAAAAAATGTCACGATCCACTAGAATTTTATTAGCCAATAAAAATTTTCAAAAATGTACCTGGGTCTACAGGACTTTAGAACGAGAAAAGCAGCCTTCACATTGTAACAACACCATCATGTGAAACGTCATTTTGAAATTGTTTGATAGAGACAAAATCACCAGGAGCATGGAGGCAATATCCAATGGAATAGGGAATTGCCGAGGAGAACAAATGTTTATAATTAGCAAATTTAATTTATAGCTTTTTCACATGCTTTAATAATGAATAAGAATAAATGTTGATTAAACATAGTTTAAGCGAGGCTAAACTCGGCCTCCATGCAAGCGAGGCCAAGGGTAGTATGGATGACCACTGACATCCACGTGAATGACACGGGTTCCAAAGGTCATGACCTTTGAATCGCACCATTCCATAACTAGGGACGGTTTCGGAAGAAGGATCACTCACTCTCGCCATCACCTCTAAGCATCGTAGTTGTTCTGAGATAGTGATACCGATCCGTTGTCATGCCTCGTATCACGCGAAACAGTCGAGAAGCGAATTCTGCTGTACCTCTGTCATCCGGGAATGCGCCTGTAGCTAGCAATACGTTGTCCATATCTAATCATATCTACACAAGTTTTGGAAAATATCATTTAAAGACTAGGTCTAGTAGGGCCTATAGCGAACCTGTCTATAATGGTCACATTTTGGACCTGACGAAAATGACCTTTATAGACAGGTGGCTTTTCAGTCCAGGTTGCTTTTTATGGAAAGTGTCATTTTGTGGCCTTTATACAGTCAAACCGTATTAGCGGTCACCTCTATAGAGCAGCCACCTGTGTATTAAGGCCACTCTTCAAAATCATAAAATGATACTTTCTATAGAAATCAACCTGGACAGAAGGTCACCTGTCTATAAAGGTCATTTCTCTCAGGTGCCAGAGGTGACCGTTATAGACAAGGTTCACTGTACAAGGTAGCTGCTCCATAGAGGTGGCCACTAACACATGTTTGAATGTACTGCACTATTCTCTGTGGCATGTGTTACTCTTTCAGCAATTAAATGCAAAGCCACACATCAATAATCAAGTGGTAGATTTTCATGACAAGCACAGTCGTTAGTCAAGCAACCAAGGAAAGAAATCATTGTAGGAATATATCAATATCTGCCAAATTTTAATTCACCTGTCCGAGACAAAAAGGTTCCAAAGATGGCAACAAGTAAACTGCCACATCGTTTGTGTAAGCACCGCCAGTTACCATCATGGTCGAAGAAGGGTTAAATGAAATGCTATGGATGCCACAGCTCTTTGCCGGTGCCATCCTATGTCTTGAACCTTCAAGCATGGGGATATTCCACGTTTGAGATGTATCGACATTGAAAGCAATGAGCTAAGAGGAAAAACCAGCATTGCATCAGTCAAACGCTAGCATTACAATTATAAGTCATTTGGTATGATACACTATGATGCTTTCAAACGTGTCATTTGTGGCTGCAGTTTTATTTTCAACTTGGAAAATTCATTACAGTGAAACCTGTCTATAATGGTCACCTTTGGGACCTGAGGGAAATAACCTTATATAGACAGGTGGCTTTTCTGTCCAGGTTGATTTCTATAGAAATTGTGATTTTGGGGTTACCAAGAATGGCCTTTATACACAGGTGGCTGCTCTACAGAGGTGACCGTTAATTCAGGTTTGACTGTAATCATATATATTAAATACGTAACAAGCATTAATCGGTAACGACTCAGTAGGAAATGCTTAATTCATCCGCCATATTGTAGCAAGTAGAATGTGAGTCTGTTTCACAACAACTACATAACTGCCAATATACATTTTTATACTACCAGGAATAATCGCTGTAAATATTTCCTGCTGTGACATTGTCTATGGTCTACAGTGAAAATACAATTATTTACAATCATTGAAACTATAGATTTAAAGTGCTTATGCGAGCTGTGGGGTCTCACTGGATTCTCGTAGGAAAATTCATTGATCCGGGCAATACCCAAATGGAAAACGTGTATGTTACGCCGGATTAATCCGGCGTGGAGTTAGCCAACGCCAAAATAAATTTGGTGTACGTCCTCCGAAAGTTTGTAAATTTCCGTAGTTGGCGTACTTTTCCTTATTGAGTTGAGGCCTTGGTTGAGATTATAATCAATCCAAACATTTCTTGGCGTACAAGCGTATAACATTTTGGCATAAAATCCGGCATACGATTTACGAGTTTTCCATACGGGGGGCAATACCAATAAAAAATTCTAGAGTTGGAGCTGTTTTTATATTTTATTTTCAATTAATTTTCAAAAACCTGCATAGGCCTACTGAGGGTGCTTGGAACTCAACCTTATTGGCACAAGAGGATTTGACCTTGAAAAATGTCAATTATGATTCAATTGTCCATTTATCATCTACTTGAAACAAAATGAATTAATTAACTTAAATTGCTAGATGTATTTTACATCTAAAGAATTAAATATTTTTATTTTTCAACTTGGACGATTATCGAATTATATATATATTAAATATGTGTCAAGTTTAAATTGATCATCAAGCAGGAAGTATCATGAGGAAATACAGTAGGACTAGGTCAAACCTTGTTGCATTTCGTTCCACAAATGACATGTTGATTGTCAAGCCACTTGGCAGCAAATATTTTATTCACTTCACCGAGATTAATATCTTTTTTCGCAAGAACGCGTGGGAGCTTTCTTGATATGAACAGTTCAGATGATTCGTAATTCCAAGTGCTAGCGATATTCTGTTCCCTTTCGTGAATGAAATGAAACACATTTCTCTTTGGACAACAAACACTGGTTACATTAGACATCCCGGAATGGCTCCATTTCTGTAACATATATTATCATTTCTTGCCTTTAATGTAAAAAAATTCACTAACTAACAAATCACATATACTGCACTTCAGGGCAAAGCCTTCAAATGTCCAAATTCCCGGCAAAAATATAAATCCTTTCTGAGCATAACGTAAATCTCTTATTTCTTTCGTACGCGCAAGATATCCTTCTCCGAAGAATTCCATAATAAAACATCAAATAGCTCGATTTGGAGAACGAATAAAACATTCGAAGGGTCGACCGTTGAGGCAATGGAACGCTTAGCAACAAACGTCAGAATCGTTTCAAAATTTCATCGAATGTTATCCAAATTCCAAGTTTTGAAAATCCCGCCATTTTAAATTGCGGTACGAGGCCAAAACGAAAATGAGACTTTGAAGGGCAAGTGCAGCGAACCATGTAGAGTTGAAACTTGTATTTAAAGTTGTTTCAACTCTCGTTTAATTACTTAGTAGCAGCTATGGTTAAGTGAATGCGGGAAAAAATAAAAATTAAATAGATCTGTTTTATTGGTTAAATACAAAATTTTCAGTAACTCAAATTATAATACTTTTGGACTTGCATCATCACCATCACAGATAGATTAGAGAGCAGCCCAATTGTCATTCAGCGGCTGCGCTCCCTGTTAAATCAGGGTGCCCTGTGGTCTAGCTGCCTTCTGCTTTATCGACCTCTTTCAGCTCGATTTCAAAATGGTGAGAAATGTTATAATAACATGAAACATATCTCTCAAATTCTGTACCATCCTTCACTCAATACCAACTTAAAGCCGTAAAAATTGTACCTATATGATCCATGAATACCTTACGATTGATATGCTGTTATTCGTTTTCATAATTATTCACCTGTAGATTGTTGTTGTGGACCCTTGATGAGATAAAATGTGCGAAGCAGGTCTAACGTGTACATGATCACATTGAGTCGTTGGCATAATTATATATGGCCATGAAGATATAACTACGTAATGTGACGGCAAGTGTTTGAATTTCTCGCTGTATTCTAGGGTCGCGTTCGCACGAAGACCGTGAAGAAGGCAGCTCGAGTCATTATCGAGAAATACTACACGAAGCTTACTCTTGACTTCCACACAAACAAGAGGATATGTGAGGAAATTGCAATTATCCCAAGCAAAAAACTACGCAACAAGATTGCAGGGTATGTGCCAACAGTATTTTGAAGTACCACATTTTTTAGTAATTGCCTTAGTTTGTTTCGGTCTGCCAGTTTTCGTTTGTGAATAGTGTTGCAACTCCATTTCTACTGTTAGGTTCATCACACATCTTATGAAGCGTATTGCACGTGGACCAGTGCGTGGAATTTCTATCAAATTGCAAGAGGAGGAACGTGAGAGGCGTGATAACTACGTTCCTGAAATCTCTGCAATCGAGCAGGAAATTATTGAGGTTGATCCAGACACCAAAGAGATGTTGAAGCTGTTGGTAAGTAATCTATTTGACTATTTCTAATAATGACTACAAATAAATGGCTTTCTGTCAACCAAGAACTAGAATAACTGCTCAAGGATATCACAAGCTGCA
>OFHS01002717.1:0-19752 GCA_900245855.1 Calvadosia cruxmelitensis | reverse complement strand
GAGTTAACTGCTGTTATTTGAATAATTGTGTTGGCAGCAAGTTATTTAACAATCAGAGTCGTTCTTGAAGTCTATGGTCTATACAAGCTACAGTCCTTTGCCCAGCTATAGTATTATGACAACTATTCTCTGTGTGTCGTCGTCAGAACACATATATTCAATTATTCAGTTTTTAATCTTTCCTTCTTCAGAGTTTTGTTTTAACGATGTACTGTAACAAGTCTTCTCAAAAGCTCCACGATTAATTTTAAACGGGAAAACAGGAACACTAAATCGAAATTATGACGTCCGTCGTAACAAGATCCGATGAAATGTATTTTTAGGCTCCGTCCAAGAAGAACGGTCCATCTAATCTTAATAATAATGACGTCATAGGCTAAAGAGCCCGTGGACGACCATGAACAAAGAATTAACACTAATCTTTATAATTTATAATTTATCTTTATAATTTATAATTTATTATTTATTATTTATAATCTTTGTAAATAATCTAATCTTAGTAATCTACAAATGCGAGAGTGATGCTGCCCTTCTTTTAGTTGAATGTATTGCTTTGGTATTTTATTTATTTAGTATTTGGGTCTTGCGTGGACCGAATTAATTCATAAGATCGTCGGATTGAAGAAAACTTTCGAGATTACCAAACAGAAGAGCTCGATCAGTTTAGAAGTTACTGTTCGTCACGGGTTGAATTTCCCGACGTACTTCGTGCACCACTGGTTTAATCGGCTGTTTTGTCTGTTCTTTTATTTACATATTCATCGTAAACATATCGCATTTCAACATAAAAGGACGATTCGCAGAAACACTCATGGTTTCCTGCAGATTATGTTTGCAGATTACTCAAGATTCATGACTGTCATAGGATTTCCTGCTTTTGCTTTTTTGTTTAATTTTTTCCACATTAATTGCTAATTTATTCCAATAAATTTTTATTTGAACACAAATTATAATTAAATTTTTAAAACAAAATCCTGCTTTGTTATTTCGGATCTTAGTTGCTCAGCTCGAACCATCTTCTAGTTAATGCTAAACAGTGAACATTTCTCAACATTTTCTAGCAAAGAAGCTTATCGTTCTGTAGTTTCCGCAGAATTTTATATTTCCATCCGTTGCGACCAACAGGGCAACTCGTCTTGATTTTATACGCAGAGGTTCGTAGCAGTTGTCATGACAACTATCAGGGGCGCTTGCATAAATGAATAAATTTGCGCTCCGTTTTTCCTCAGAATAAGCTAAACGTAGCAATGATAAAACTCACTGCATGACATTTTATAAATTCGGCACGTTGCTTCATTGTGCTCGCAGTCTAATGGTGTCGGGCCGCATTCGCACGCATTTTTCTCTTATAAAATTCCCTTGATAAAATTTAGAAATTTCGTCTGTGCAAGTTCTTGTAAATAAAGAAATTTGTTAACTTATTAAAATTGTAACAGGTGTTTCTGTCGATTGACATTTAATGGATCTGCGCGTTGCTAGTCCCGCAGGTGTTCTTCTAATCTTATTTGTTATCATCTTGTTCTCACAGCATCTGTTCAAACAGATCGAACAAGTGAACTTGCTGATCTTGTCTCAAGTCGGTGAACTTGAATCTTATGAATCCTGTGAAACTACTTAGGCTAAATAATAATGACAACTCAAAATTCTATAAAGAAATAGAGGATTGTTGTTGGAGTCCAAATAGATTGCTCGATTTGATACGAAAATTTAATGCGAAAGGCAAATACAGGATATAAATATCACTTACGCACAACCTATAAAAGTTTACAGTATTTTACTATATTTATTTTCTCTAAACGATGTTTGAAACAAGACAATGTTGGCGCAGTGACAACATTATCAGGCAGATCATTCTACCATGGGACCATAACACGGGAGCAAAAGAAGTTCTTGATAAAATTCAATTTGCAATTGCACGAACTGCCATGTCTTTAGCTTCATGGAATGACTTTGCATGGCATACTTGCTGACTTCTTACGCAAAATAATAAATCATCCATTGGTAGTTCAACTAGGTTATCTAAATTTTTATACACCATAATTATGCAAATCAACTTTGAATATTCGCAGTTCAAAAGATTCTGGTTAAGTTTAACAAAGAAGGGGTGTACGCTATTGCACAGTAAGTACAGTACTCAAAAGTATTTGAAATATTTCAGAGAAAAGCCAGAAGAAATATGTGGCTGATTATTGCTACCTACTAAATTCTATCTTTGAATTGACAAATCAAACTGGCTGCGATATGCCTTTGCGACAATGTTATTCTTCTAACCGCTAGTAATGATTTCAGCAGATCGAGGAGGTTTCAGTCTTGTGTGAGATACGAAATTGTGGGCGACGCATCTGAACGCCCGCTCACACATGAAATTTTAGGTGAAGTTCATTTACCCTATTCATACATTTGGTAATTCTTTTTTCCCATGGGATTGTAAAATCAGCTGACACATTGAATTCGACATCTCTGACTATCTCGGACAAGCGACAAAGAAATTGGTACATTTTATATAGATCAAGTTTTTATACGCCTTCATAATCGGTTGAAAGAACTCTCAATTGATGCTTTTCAATGAGAACACGGAACTACTAATTTCTTGGATAATGCTAGGGGTGGCTACCCTGCGTTCAGACGAACTATTTCAGCGAAAAAATAGTCTACACGCAGAATAGGGGTGGCAGGTTTGCGCTGAATGGGGAATAAAGTTGTAGAAGGAATTGGCAGTATTTGAGCTAATTTAATAAATAATTCACTGGCAGACAAAGAAACTATTTCCCTTCCATTCATTGAATTTATTTTCATGACGCATTTTTCTTAGTTTATTGAGTTTGGCATGCATTGTCTTTGGTCGCAGCTAACAACGTTGTAAAAATCGCAAGCGTGACTCATTTGCCGCATTGCGCTCCTTTGAAAAGATCAAGCTTCTGAAATGCGTCACCGCCCTAGCATTATTCACACAGGAATTCAACCAATCAGCGCTCGGATTGCTTCTGGAGTGTCAATAACCGCCGTGGAATGCAAATGCTGACAGGTTGCCCATTGCCGCACTCCTTTCTTCGTTGCTTTTGCTCGATGTTGATGACTTGCTGAGTCAACTGGCGACCTGCTACACACAAGGTGTACGTTTACTATACAGTTTCTATCGTTGGGAAGACGCAGTTTATCCCTTCGTTAACTCAAGCTATAAAGGATTGGCAAGATTACTTTACTACACATTTTAAGAGTGTTTTCCACGAGTTGTACAACTTTCAACTGCCAAATATGTCTGGACCGATCGTCCTTGTTCTCGTTTGCTTAGCTATTCTGCAAGTAGCAGGTAAGAACCTGTTCTTCGTCGTTCGTCAATTCAGCAGGTCCTGTTTTAATGTAGTCTACTTGCGCAAGACGCTGCAGGCTGATGTTTCAGGGGGCTTGCTTCGTTTTTCCGTTGCCAGGGTTCAAACCGAAAGTTTTTGTGTTTCCGTGATATTCATTGAAGCAAAGATCACCATATTGTCAAGCTCAATCGCTTTTACATGTCCTCAATCCCATTTGAAATTTCATTTTTACCAAAAGTTCGCTCGTCCTGTGTTGTAGCTTCGTGAAATATGTTAAACATCTCAACCAAGCTGAGTTTTTCTCGTTTCCTGTTGGAGCTAATTCGGTACTTGTATGTTCAGACGATGCAAAAATATCGAAGGTTTTTCGCTTCTCAGCCTGTCGGCTCCGATTGAGGCGCGCGTACATTGACGAAAGTATTCTAGTGCGATTTTTCAAGGTAAACATTCTACCAAACTCTGACAATCGATTGAAGTTTCCGTCGGTTTAACCACTAAATTATTTTTTCAAAAGATCGAAAGATTTTACTGCGTTTTGTCGCTTGTTATTGACTCTAAAGAGTTGTAGACCTCCAAGAATTAACTAATTTTGCTTGCTTGCCAAACAGATTGTCACAGCCGGCAATCAAGTGAAATCATTTCACTGAAAATATTTGTTGAATGGGTTACTCTTGTTTTTAGAAGATTTCGCCAACGCACGAATTTTGACTTCGACGCCGCAAGATCTCTAACAAAAAGGCTTTAAGCTTACTTTTCCTGTTTAAAAGTTCAGATTATTCTGTTGAATACAAGTAGTTTACCACAGTCTTTGATCTTACCCCAGAAACATTAAGTTGAAGCATTTGCACTTTGGTTAATCCCGCTTTCGCTTCAAGATGCAACTTTGAACAAACCACAAATTCTCCTAATGGTGTGCTGATTTATTTTTGCTTATTTTCTCTCCATATTTTGAGTTTCAATTCTATCAGCAGGAAAAATTCCCAATAAAATTGTGAAGATCAAACAATGTTTCACACTTCTGGTAAATGATATTCATTAATTATTTTACATTGTGCAAAATGTCAGTAATCAAAGTCAAATGAAACTATCAAAATTTGAGATCGTGTTGCGTTCAAGGTCCATTAAAGCATTTTTCCTTCCAGGAACCAGTGAAATTTCCAGGAAGTCCTTGGAAAATTTTGCTTGTCAATTTTATGAAGTCAAAATGTGTTCAAAACTGTATGGTGTCTTTTGAAACTTCACTCCATGTTCCTGTTCACAGGTTTCTTGTTGAGAGTGAGATCAGCATATTTGTTAGGTTACTTTCTTCGAAATCTTCCTTAGTCTTCCAGGAACCTGCTTCCCAGGTTCCCATATTTTTTCTGGCCCTGGTTAGAATAGCGGTCTATTATCTACTGAATCTAGTATTTCCCCAGACGTTGGTAATTCATCACTTTTTACAGTGATTCCTGTCTATAACGATTACCTCTTGGACCTGAGAAAAATGACCTTTATGGACAGGTGACCTTTCTGTCCAGGTTGATCTCTATAGAAAATGTTTTTGTTTTGTTTTGAGGAGCGGCCTTTATACACAGGTGGCTGCTCTATAGAGGTGGTCGCTAATACAGGTTTGACTGTAACTAAAATAAGTCACAAGCACAAATTGTATCTCTTCATTCTGCAGAGTCAGCAAGGTTCACATTCCCCAGCGGGACAACTGTTGTAGATGGAAACCAAACAGAGACTGTTGAGATGACTTGGAGATACTCTCTTGCTGGAGGCGAAACAATTTCTAAAATCAACTGTGGCTTCAATCAAAACAATGTATTCCAACTGATGGTTTTCAAGCAAGGTAGCAGCTCAGCATCTGTTTATGGTGGTGCCTCTTTTCCATCGGATTTTAGTAGACGAGTTGATGCTTTGGAGAAGACGAATGAGATTGGAATACTTATCAGGAGCCTAAGAAAGACTGACAACAAAGAGTTTTTCTGTGACTTGGATATTGGTCAACCAGCTAACATACGGAGTAGTACAATTCGGCTTAGAATATTGGGTAAGTCAGTTTGTAAGGAGCTGCTTTTTGTTTATCATTGCATTACACTTCTGACTTCAGCAGACCTCACAAAGCCATGAACATGATTTGAGAAAAGTGCAAAGCAAAGAAATGGTGATGATTTTATTCATGTTAAGCTTGAGATCAAGTCGTTAATTCTTTCACTCAATTCTGTTGTTTTTTTTCACAGTATGAGTATACTGTTTTGTATATGACGTGTTTTTATTATCCTCCAATCTAAGCTTATTCTAATGATTTTCATATATTTAGTTTAGTATTTATTATTATTCCATATTCATTTTTTATTCGCATTGCGCTTTGTGCATTGTCAGCTGTAATTCTCACACATGATGCAGCTGCCTTTGTTTGTTAGATTAATGCAGTTGTTTCTAGCATTTTATTATTCGTTATACAGTGAAACCTGTCTATAACGGTCACCTTTGGGATCTGAGGAAAATGACCTTTTTAGACAGGTGGCCTTTCTGTCCAGGTTGATCTCTATAAAAAATGTTGTTTTTTGGGGTTTTGAGAAGCGGCCTTTATACACAGGTGGCTGCTCTATAGAGGTGGCCGCTAATACAGGTTTGACTCTATATTTCAATGTTTTTCACAATCATTTTGGATTGTATGTCTTATTTCTAAATGCTTTTTAGATCCCCCTAAATTTGAATCTTGCTTGGATCGACGGGCATCTAATTACACTGGCATAGAAAATCGTCCGTTTACGACAAATTGCAGTGCAACAGGCATTCCTGCTCCCACGATATCCTGCCACCTGCTGGATACTTCCAACCGACAAGTGCAGAAAGCAACCGGGGCATCTGGTCTTGCATTACATTACATTGCCTCATCTTTAAGTCGTTTCTATACAAAAATTGTCTGTATAGCAGATGGCAAAGAAGCAGGGATAGCGAAAAGGGAATCTTATTTGAACGTTCGATGTAAGTGATTTAGCACTCCCTGTGTTTTTGTATCTTCTTGTGATTGTTGGCTTGCTCTTCATATTGTCGTGATTTCATTGCTATTTGTCTCATATCGATTTGATAAATTAATCTTATATTTTTGCATAACAGACACACTGAGAGGTTTTCTGGGCAAATATTAGTCCTTATGTGGGTCAGGCCTCTCGGCTTGCCATTAAATCCCCAACTTGTTTATTTCTGTGTGTCAGCGTGCTCTACTATCGACTCTCTCGGTCCAGTGACATATATATTTGCTGTGTCTTCCGTTGGTTTAATTGTCAAGGATTCCAAGGAAGAGAAGTCATCGACTTAATGGGCTACATTCGTTATGCAAATTGACATTTACACAATTTACAAATCAGTTTTAGTGGAGTTTTTTATTGTACAGATGTACACTTTGATGTTGTTTCATTTAAATTTGAATTTCTTATCATTAAAATATATTGCAGCGTCGACCAATAGATGTCTTAGATGAGGGCACTCTTGATGCTTTGTTCCGTGACATGCTGCTTTTCAGTAGCTGATGAACAGTGGCCTTTCCATTTCAGTTCCTCCCTCGGAACCGACAAACTTCCGTGTAACACAGGCAAATAACAGATCAATCACTGTTTCCTGGGAGCCCCCAGTTGTGACTGGAGGTCTTAATATCATTGGTTATGGCGTTGAGTATCAACGCGGAGGTATTGTGACTCCATTGAATGCCACATCTGTCGTTGCAAGAACACTGACGATTGAACCGCTGCAAGCAAATGCTGTGTACATTGTGCGAGGATTTGCCTACAACAATGCTGGAAGGGGAAACTTAACACGTGATATCAGCCAGAGTACAATCAACGGTATGTGTTTGTTTTTAATAAATAATATTAAAATTATTATTATTTAATAATATTATGCTGTAGTGGCTAAATTTACCGTAGCAATAATGAGTACTTGTAGAATTGATTGCTTTGAATTGGCTTGTTGCAAATACTTTGTAGTACAGTATTGCCATTTCAGTAAATTTCTATCGTCCTTTCTACTGTTATTGAAAATCTGAATCTGACTCAAGAATCATGTATTCTTATACTTCAACTGCAATGACGCATTGACATGTTGCTGCAAGGTCAATAATTATTGATTTCAATAATTTGTAGTCAGTGCGTTCCTCAATTGAGATTTCCTGTGCTTAATGTCAATTCTGCTTCGGGATAAGTGATACAGTGAAACCTGTCTATAACAGCCACCTCTGGGACCTAAGAAAAATGACTTTTATAGACAGGTGACCTTTCTGTCCAGGTTGATTTATATAGAAAGTGTAATTGGGTTGCTATAAAAAGTGGTCTTTATACACAGGTGGCTGCTCTATAAAGGTGGCCGCTAATACAGGTTTGACGGTATGTTGTCTGTTCCAATTATAATTACTTTTTATATTTTCTATATTTATTTGTTTTCTTTCTGGCAGCTCCCAATCCTGGAGAATCATCTGACGATGACAGTACAACCATAATCATTGCCGTTGTTGTTCCCGTTGTTGTCATCATTATTGTGGTTGCTATTGTGCTGTATTTCGTCTGCTGCAGAAAGAAGTCCGCAGGTAAGATTTTTGATATACAAACTTGTCGTGATGAGCATCTGGGGTATGCAATTACCTGTTTTAAGACTGTTGAAAGGCTCAACCAGTACGATTACCCTCTCTTAACCTTTGTCCTGCTATTGACGTGACGTTTTTCGAAACAATTCAAAAGTAGCAACATCTAACCAATCACATAGTTAGTCCCTAGCGGTCAACCAATCAGCAATCGATAAAGCGACTTAAAGTCTTCATTTACCTAATTTTATGAGCAGTACAAGGGTTAACAAAACCACTTCTGCTTTCAGACTACTTTTCAGTGATCTCTTCAACTTCCCATTGTGACTTGTGAGTGATCTCTTAATTAAAGACATGTTTTGCTATATTTGGTGAAAGTAAGACTACCGTATTTTCCGGTGTATATCTAGGATATTTTTGGCCCTTCAGAACTCCTTCAAAAATCGATTCTCCTTTTATACAGCAAGTCAGCAAATACTGATCATTTATGGTGAAAGCAATGGACACTAAGAGGAAAGGAAGGCCAAAGGAATGCCAAGTTTATGTGCTTGTAAAACAATCGTATCATCCGCAAATCATTGAGTAGCATAATCAGAATGAAATATAGAATGTATGCAGCAATTCAACTTCAAGTCTCTGTCAGAAGTTCTCAAAGTCTCTCCGTACACATTTCTGAACAAAACAGGCCATTTTTATTTTGGTTGTGCTAGTTAAACTGAGAATGATTTGTCATTTGTGAAAGCTGCAGATATTCTTTGCATCTCACTCCTCTGCGAGAAACTACAATCCAACAATCCTTCGTAGCTCTCAGCTATGTTGGTTTTTGACCATGCAATTGTAAATTTTGCATAACAATCGAATTACGCTGTGTTTGGTGCACCAAAAAGAACTCCGAATAGAAGTGGCGCTCTTTTGCCCCAAGGAAATCACAGATCAGCTGTATCAAGTCCGATTCATATTTTATAGCTCGAACTATATAGCGAACCTATAATAAGATCATCTTATTTTGTTCATAATAACAGAGGTGGGCTTATACACCCAAAAATACGGTAACCACTATCACTATGAACGGGAACCGTGTGAAATCCATGTGAATATGGCACTTTTCGCATTAACTGTCATTCTTTTTTCAAATTCACATGCTTTTTCAACTTTTTTATCCATGGCGTATTGCTAAGAACATTTATTTTGGCACATAAGATCATTTTGTTCCATACAGGAGAAAGTCTTCCAGGTTATTTAGCTTTCATGCTAGGTCATGCTATGATCTCTCAATGCTTTATTGTCCTTTGTGCCTTGATTTCCAACATTTGGTGTGATCATGTCAATGTATTTTGACAAAAATTCCAGGAAATTTTGACACAATCCGCCATGCGCAGTCCTACTGCATGTCGGTATATAAGTGGGTTGACCTCTGTCACAGGTGAAGACACCAGAAAAATGCTTTGTTTGCAATGCAATTAGCTGTGCCCTTTTCAATGATGGTCAATTTCAATCATTGTTCTTGGCTGTCAAAATTGTTGATTTCAGCTCAAACACACGTGCCAGAAAACATTTGTATCCCGTCATGCATTGGGACTGCGCTTGGTCCATTACATGGTGCTGCATTAATATCGTGTGGTTAGGAACTAAAATCATTGTATTCGAATTAAAGCCATCGATCTTGCTACAATTTTATCTTATTAATTGATTATTGCATTTATTCCTTGTCTAATTATGTTAAGCTATTTTGTTTTATAGGTAAACAGAAGTACCCTACAAGGTGAGACATTTGACAGTTTGTCTGCAGCTGAACTACGATTGCCTGTAATTTATTTAACAAGATAATGTTGTCAACAGTTATGGACAGTAATTTTATCAATCCTGAATCGCAGTAGCCATGAAAAGTTACATATAGTTCAATTTTAGTTCTCATTAGCGTAATGTAAAAAGTGCATTTTAGCTCTTATAGTTTACTTTTTAAAATATGATGTAGTTTTGAGACTTTTGGCCATGGTGCATTTCAACACTTTAACGCTTGTCCTGCTATAAGTCAAAACTAGCAAGACACAACCAATCAGATAGTTAGTCCTTAGCAACAACCAATCAGCAATTGGTGAAGCGACTTCAAGTCTTCATTTAAATAGTTTTACGAGCAGGGCAGGGGTTCAAATACAATGAAACCTGTCTATAACAGTCACCTGTGGGACCTGAGGAAAATGACCTTTATAGACAGGTGACCTTTCTGGACAGGTTGATTCCTATAGAAAGTGTCACTTTACGGGTTATGAAAAGTGGCCCTTATACACAAGTAGCTCTATAGAGGTGACCGCTAATCCAGGTTTGAATGTATTACTAATTTCAGCGCTCTATAAATTATTGTATTCTTAATTATTATTGTTATGATAAGCTATTCAAATTTGATTGTAGCCACTTGTTTATGAATACTCCTTGGTTTTCAGTTACGTTGAAGATGCGACAGATTACCCGGCACAAATCAACATGCAGCCGGAAGCCAGTCCTCTCTACTCAAAAGTCAAGAAGGAGCCGGCAAAAGATCACAATATGTCAACTTCTGGCTATCCAGATATTGTCAACCAGGTTTGTAATAATGGTTTTGTGATCTTTAGCCAGAATGATAATATTACTCTCTTGATTCAATTATTTGGATAAAGGTCAGGTCAGCAAACCAAAAGATAGATACAGTGTGTGTGTGTCTTTTATTTGAATTTGCGGCCGATAAGAGCTAAATAGCTCGTTTACATCAGGGTGGATAATAACAATACAATACAGCAACATAAAATACAATACGTACAAAGGTGCAAGCTGCAGCCCACTCGTTTATAAGTGGAGGAGTTGACTTGTTAAGGAGGGAATATACTGTTCATCTATCTAATAAATTTGGAAAATAAACTTTCACTCCCTTTCCAATCGAGCTCTACTAGAAATTTAGCACTGATTCCTTTTATGGACTTCGTTGAAGACGTCTTCACTTTTTCCGGGATGTAGTTCCAGATCCTAGTTGCCACTGCTGCAAAAGACCACCACATCCGCCATTGTGACATTTGGTTCCTATAACAATGAAACCTGTCTATAACAGTCGCCTGTGGGACTTGAGAAGAATGACCTTTATAGACAGGTGGCCTTTCTACACAGGTGGCTGCTCTATAGAGGTGGCAGCTAATACAGGTTTGACTGTATACAGTACTTATTTTTTCCACTCTATATAATGTTTACTCTTTGTGCATTAATCGAGCCCACAGTTGGTTTCTGCTCTGCAGCCTGCACAATTGTTTGTCCTGTGCATTTAGGCATGATTTAATAATGTCGATGTGTTGTTCACAGGCGAATGGAAAACAGAAACGCGATGACGACAACAACACGATGCGCGAGACGCAATACAATAACAAGGGAAACAATTACGAGCAGGATTTCAGTCCCTCTTACGAGCATTCAACAAAGGAATATGTGTAATCCATGGAAAGGAAACAGGAGATGATCTATTTTTGCTACAATATTTGACTGTTGATCAGGATGATAAGTTTGAAGGGTTGCACTTTCAGTTTCCGAGGTCGATTTTAATTACAGGTGCACATCCTGTGAACATTCGATGTGATAAGCTACATTTCCCTCGCGATTGTTTATAGCTAGCATGTTGATACCCTTTTCACGGTTATTTGTACAGTTTCATCCACCCCGGTAGTAGGATCATTTTCACTGCAGTTCTCAGCTGCGTTTCAGTTTTTAGCTTGTACTTACTATTGGTTGGCTTTGCATCTTGCAAACTTGTTTGAGTATCTGCCTCATTAAAGTTGACGTATTATCAAAAGTGTCTTTGTTTATGTATGAAGATTTGGTAAATTCAATAGGAAAGATTTGACTGGCAATTTTATTCTGTCACGGCAGAAAGGGGGCGCATGAGACAGCATTGCGCCTGTATCGGGCAAACCGATTTTAATTCCCTTAACGGACAGATGTACTAGACAGAGTAGAGAGTTTTAGCATAGCAATCCAACAATCCAAAGAGTAAAGACAAGTAAAGAGAATAGACGATATAAATTCACAAACAATAAACGTCTTCTTTCACTAAATGCTCTTACTTTCTCATCGATTGGCGTTGTCATTGTATCATGTTACGTTGTTGTATCTAAAAACTGTAAAAACAGTTTACTTTCACATCTGACACTTTGTCACGATTTACAGTCAGTTTTGGTTTTGACTGGGTTATATTTGGTACAATAAAGTGCGCATGCGCAAAAACGCCACGGGTGAATAAGAAAATATATACAAAACGCCCAGTGATGTCGGTAAGCTCGAATCTACGTCCAAAACAGCGCCTGTGCGATTTTCAGGATGTTGCCAACTTCTAGTGCGAAGAGACCTTTCAATTCCCTTATTTTATTTAGTTGATGATTCCTTCACTGTATTACAGTGAAACCTGCCTATAACGACCACCTTTGGGACCTGAGAAAAATGACTTTTATAGACAGCTTGCCTTTCTGTCAAGATTGATATACTGTATATAGAAAGTGTCATTTGGGGGTGATAAAAGTGGCCTTCATACACAGGTGGCTGCTCTAGTGCCTCTATGATAGAGGTGACCGCTAATACAGACTTGACTGTACTGCTCGGTGACCGTTAGAATTCATATCAAATTTCTACTTACAGTAAGTCTCGTTTACTTAATAATCGAAATAATGGAAGGCTATCAATTACTTGCATTTATGTGTATTTCTTTGGCTGCATTTGATTCTGATCGACTTGAGTAGACAGGGCTTGAATTTCAAACTGAAATGTTATACCGGATTATGTGAATATACGGTAAGGGTAAAACAATTTTCAATAAAAATGCGGCAAGATGCCTAATAATTCACTTACCGGATGAAGCGGAACCCTATTACAATCAAACAAATGTGACTCACGGCTGCCATGGTAACCAGTGACTGATCGGAGGGATTTCTTGTTGACTCACCTCAAAAGTGACATCGTTAGCATTTGCATAGCGCTTCTCCAGAGATGCTCAAAGCGTTTCATATCATATTGTAAGTGGCAAAGCAGTTAAATTTGTATGTAAAATATAGTGTACAGTACAGTGGAATCTGCCTAATTCGAAGACCTGCAATTCAAATATTCATCTATTTCGAACTACGATCTCGGTCCCTTTGTCTTGCGCATTATTTTGTCTTCTGTCTACTGTTTTCCTATTATTCTTAATTCGAAGTTCATATAATTCGAAGGATTTTTACGGTCCCTTGACACTTCGAATTAAGCGGATTCCACTGTACAGTATAATATGATTCTGATACGTTTATACAGAAAACAATCTAATTCAAGAGAAAACTTTTCAATGTCTGTATACATAATTTTAGAAATTTTTAAAATATATATAGATACAGGTATGTACTTTGAAATAAAAGTATGATAAATTTTAATATCTAAACATCAAAAAGATTTTTGAGAGTTTTAGGAGTTTTAGAAGCTTGAAATAGATGAGTCTTCCTTAGATTTTTGAAAGTGTACATCCTTGCATGTTGTAAATACAGTCAAACCTGTATTAGCAGCCAACTCTACTGTATAGAGCAGCCACCTGTGTATAAAGGCCACTTTTAATAACCCAAAAACGATATTTTCTATATAAATCAACCTGGACAGAACGGCCACCTGTCTATAAAGGTCATTTTTCTCAGGTCCCAGAGGTGGCCGTTATAGACAGGTTTGACTATAGCAAAAACGGTTTTGTATTTACAAAGCGTCTTCAAAGCCTTATGTCTCAAGGTGAAGTGCAACTTGAGTTGCCTTCTATTCGAGTATTCTTTTGTGCAGGGTTTTATAATCTGTAAAGATGCGCCACTTGCCCGGACTTTAGCATATTACTGTGTAAAAACCCAAACCTTCACGTAACATACGACACATTCAGAGCACGACTGCCCTCTGTTTTTTGTTTCGGCCATGATTTTTATTTCCTCAACGTAATGGTAAGAAACTAAGTATGTCTAATACAATACAATTAGTTTCCCTAGAATTGAGAACTACAAAAAGGTAATTTTTATAAATATTTACAATAATCCATATTTAATTTACTTAACATACCATTTACCAGGTACCAATTACAATTTAAATAATCTAAATTTCGCTAACTAATTAAGTTAAAAATCTCGTCCACATCAACAAGATGTTGAATTGAACCCAATGCCATAATTATCTTTAGACCATATCTCTAAGTGGTTTTGTACTTTAGCATGCGGCATGCGGAGTTGTAGCAAGATCTTGTAGTCGATCCTCTGTTTAATAAGTAGAAGCAATGAAGTTCATTTAGCAAGTGTGATCTGATGCTCAAAATTTCCTTGTTTGACAATCCTTGCAGCAGTATTTTGAGCATTAGACAAGTTTCTGTTAAACGATTATTTTTCCTTATTCTTTATTTTCCTGATATACAAAAACGTAGATTTTCAGAGTTTCGTTACATCATCTTCCATGTTTAGAAAGTGATCCATCTCGATATCGATGTTCTTTTAGATATGTTCACTGGAGCTTTTAGATATTTGATCGCCTTTCACTGTAATACTTTCGCATGAAGGTGATGTGTTTTATGGCTTGGATGCAGAATTGTGAATTCAGACTTCGTGCTTGCATATTTTAGCTTTATGTTATTCCAACTCGTCCATGTGTCAACAATTCAACATTGTTCATGAAATCGAAGCTATACACTGTACCATTACAACGTATTTCAAATCACATATGCCACTACAAATGATGATTTGTAAAAATACTGCAAAAGCCTTTTAAAATTTGAAATCTGAAAACTGGCAGAGTGCCAAATAGGCAAATTTTCCCTGTTGGACAATACGCATTGGACAAGAAAGACCTCGATCTAGCATCACCGGTGGCTTTTGCGAGCTTTCGCTTGCAAAAGGCGGTTATAAAAATCGTTGCGATTTCTCCGAACATTCCCAAAGTCTCTGCAGAACGCTTGAGTCAGCCACAAGGACGTGTTTGCGATTTTAGAGGCGAGACACTCTGACAGGCCAAAAGTGGGAAGGCCTGATTTACAGCAGCTTTAATTTTCAATTAGTACAACGCCGTCTACAAGTTTCAATCGACAAGACTCGTCGTGCTAGCTGATTCGTTGCATTGCCTATCATGAAATTTGCGCGTGAACTCCTGGATGGTGGATTCTACATGGTAGTTCAAATTTATAATTTTCTTCCTTTTTTCTATTTTCTTTCGCTCTGTTCGTGTACATGCGAGTGACAGCTCATACTTATACTGGCTATACAATAAAAACTAAAAATATACTAGCTAAAAATACTTACTAGCTAAAAATCACACACACAAAAATAAAGATCACATCCTTACAATTTTACAAACGGCGCAATAATTGTAAGATGTGGGTTGAAACTTTGTGACACACCTTTGAATGGATTAGGACGAGTGCATTGAGTACTTCAATGTTCAAACGGTGAACGATACAAAGTTGATGGACATGGGAGTACTTCCATATGCTTGTATACGTGGTGGGGCATCTTTATCAAGGCTGTAAAGGTTTGGGGGCATGCCAGTTGACATATTAGAATACTGCTAGGGGCAGAGAACAGGGACGTGCAGTCAAGAGATAATTAGTGGTATACTTTCATAGCTCAAGAAATGTTGAATTTATTTGTTTATTAGTTTCCCCGGAAGATTTGGATGTGAGATCTGATAGCAGAATGGCTCACTCCCGTCTAATTTTCATAGTGGTGACTGGTCCTTCCTCCTTGGGACTGGCAAGTCCTATATACAATCCGCAACAATTGATTGATTGTATGATTGTAGTATATTTCAGACATATGAACAAATCTTTACAATAATGTGCTAAATGGTTTTATCATCATCGTTTATTGTGTACAGTATATGCATTTTTCATTTTTATTCAAATACAAAGGTTGTGTCGTGCAGTTGTGTTACAGTGTACTTAAATTTCGCTTGTTTCTTGATGTCTATGTCTCATTTCAATTTTATGTAAGTCCGAGTAATTTACTTTTAACAGTATTTTTAAAGCTACATTTGTTAACAACTTAAATGTCCTTGTACTTATTCAACGGTTCTGTTCCACGATGTTTGAAGCTTCGCTTTTGCCGGTCATCCAACGTGTGCAGGTTGTTGATGCCCATAGAAAAGGTGCTGTTCTATTTTGCCCTTCTACGCAGCTGTTCCTCTCAGACAAATGCTCTTGACAATCGTCCTTCGCAACAATGAAACATATGCTTTAATTACATAACATTAACAAAGCGAGGACATTAAAATTTGGAAAGATAAAACTAAGCATCCAACCGGCAACTTTCAAGGCTTTAATAAATGGATTACAAGACCCTTTTCAGGGTTTTTAGGGAAAAGAAAAGGCTTACTGTAGATTTTTTATGGAATATTTGAATATTTCAATTTTTGATTGCGAAATCGACTTGCTGTCATGGCGACAAAGCTGATTCTATGAACACGAGGCCAAGCGTTGAACGTGTTCCATTCCCGGCGTGCACTGCAACTTGGCAGACGCTTTACGAAATACAACAAGAAATTGCTCGAGCTTCAGCAACACAAGATTCACTACTCGTTTTCTTCATGGTGTAGACGCTGGCTGGGATAAAAGCCATGTATTTACCCATTCTGACTGTTATCTTGTTGCCTGTGCTATCATCTTGTTTTTACTTGCCTGGTCTGGCGCCCGTGTCTTATTGCCCTCCTCGAAAAGAAACGGCAACATGCAAGGTAATGTTTTGCAATTCGCAAGCTTATACTTTGCAATAGTTATGGGTCTTTGTGATTCTCGAATATTCTCCTTGCTCTGCGTCTATTTGCATGCGTAAGTTCTAGATATCAATGAATGGAATTGTAATATAAACAAGCAGTGTACGTACGAGAAGAGGACGCTGTCAGATAATTATTTCTCTTCATTCCTCACAACCAGTCTACCAAAACCAGCAGCCTTAACTTTATCTTGGGTGCACCGCCTCATTTTCTTAGCTATAACAAATTATTAATTATTCTAGAGATTATTTGATAAGCGAGTTGATGTCCTAACCTGAACAGTTATCCTAGTTAATTATTAAATCTATTTGCCTAATATTGTATTCTATTTATAAAGTGTGATATAAATCTGTGAACATCAGAAAGCTTTAGTAACACAAGAGTGGCAACTCACCCATTCGGTCTTGCTATTCGATAAAGTCATAGTGATGTTACATTTTCACAACTTTCACAATAATGGCGACCAGCTGTGTTTTCCTCGTCTGCAATATCCCTGTTCCAAAGCTAAAGGACTGTGTACTGCATTTCCCAGCTACACTCTAGTGTTTATGTGATACCTGAGTTAACCTTTTAAACAGTTTGAAGCCGCTGGAAGACAACAGACATAGGCCTAGCCACACGTAATGTGTTCAGCATTATTATTGCTCCCAAAATTAAAATGATCCAGTGACTGGCAGAAAGCAGGTACTGTTGTACAGTATGAATGTAGAGTATGTTGGTTGAGGCGTTGATGAATGAACAGGGGAGTGTAAGATAAGATTGAATATAATTTTGTGGCAGATACGATGGAGAGTAGCCAGCCCGTCCGAAGGCTCGAGAGTACAGATTGGCTGAGATTGCAAAAGAATTAAGTTAGGAAATAGAACACATTTGTAGCGACTGACAGAGGGCACTGATTGGCAGTCTGAGTGCTGACGTATATGCTTGATGAGACCGCCACGCTGTCAATGACCACAATTTCCTTGTTAGGCCTACTCTTTCGTGATGTTGAATGTGTTCAGGGCTTGATTCAATGTAGGCTTAGCTGATAAACAGAACCATAGTCTGTGCCCAGACTACTAAAATCAAGCTCCACCGTCTCCCGTAGCCTGCAAATCGATCTGTGTGAAATACGAGGACACTAAATATGAACCCTATTAGGCATTTCTGATGAGATGATGAGAAGACCATTTTACTGCCTGCTGCAGGCAGTGCAAGGGCACTGAAAAGCACGCTTCTATTCTTCATATTCTGCTTTAAGGATCCTTCCCAAATTTTGAAAATATGAAATTATTGCAAATCTAAATATGGGTCATTCCATCTCAAATCAACAGAAAATTTTAAGGTTTGACACCCACCCTCTTAGATTTACTTCAAACTTTGAGAAAATGTTCCCCTAAACCTGTTTATACTTTATGCCAAATTTTAGAGTCATACCTAATGTAATTTTAGAAATATTACAACTTCAATTTTCCACTTTTTGCACCAAAAACGCCTGTTTCCGCCATTTTGAATTTTCCTTCGTCAAATGTATCAAACTCTTATTCTTATTTCTAATTGTGCTATGATAATCAAAAGTGGTGTTGTGATACTTAAAGGCATGCAGAATTCATTTCTATCATCAGTTGTATGATCAAAAAAGGGTAACACACCCATTTTATCATTTCAACATGTCTGCCGAGGATTCAGGGCGTTGCTAATTACGCGGTAATGAATTGAGGATATCTTTGGTCTGACTACTTGAATCAAGTTAATTTTTGGCATGTTACTATATTGTGTCATAATGCATTGGCCTACCAAGTTTCAGTTTGGTGTTCAGTCCCAGACCAGAAATATCAATGCCAGACTTATGGGGTATATTTTCTTCAGAAAAGGGACCGTCAGTGCTGTTGCGACTCTCCATTTCAAGCAGATACTGCACAATACAACAACATGTTAACCAACAGATTAAAACAACACATGACCTTGATAGAAAATCAACATTTCTGTGCATATGCAATGTAACATCCAAATGTGCCTATCACGAAGAACATTCCCACACATAAGACTGAACTGCAAAGGCTGCACTGTGTAGCAACGCTATATTACTTGATGACTGACTGACTGACTGTGTATCATTTAGACTGGGCTGAAGTTCCTGATTGAGTGTAGCTAGCTATAGCTCAATGTTGATGCAGCGATGGACAAATAGCTGGTAGATGTAGTGTCTCCATCCAGTAGCTCATACGGCATGTTGATTGTGTAATTGTCATGATTATATTGCAGTTATGGAAATAGAATGAGTTCAGCAGCTTTATTGAGATCACTTCCATCAATATGGTTTATAGCTGTACAAGGCAGTAGGCCTACTGCTTTTAAGTGTTTTGTTCCACTGACAAGGAGGGATGCTGCTCGATTGATGAATGAGGAGGTTTGGTTTTCAAAAATACATGATTTGAATTGACTCAAACCTTTTGTATCTTTTGAGTCTTACCAGTAGTGAATCGTTTTGAGACATTCATAGCAGAAAAGGGAAGTACTAGGGCTATATTGTGTATGCCTTGAAGCACAATTTACACAAACAGATTAAAAAGAGGAAGCAGAATCTTGCAAGGTGTACATGAACAGCAAGGTTATTCTATTTTGTGAAATAACTGTGCGTAAAAACTTTGAAGAAAATCAGAATTCTTTATTAGCAAAATATTTCAAATATTCTGTCAAGTTTCGAATCACAAAGAAATAATTCAGCATCCCTACTCACAAGTATTCTATGTGAAATTTGACCGCCTAGTACAGCTATAGGCCAGAAATACAATATTAATGGAAGTGATCTCAATAAAGCTGCTGAACTCATTCTATTTCCATAACTGCAATATAATCATGACAATTACACAATTAACATACCGTATGAGCGACTGGAATGGAGACACTACTTCTACCAGCTATTTGTACATCGCTGCACCAACATTGAGCCATAACTACATTCAATGGGGTACTTGAGCCTGGTCTTAATGATACACAATCAGTCAGTCAGTCAGTCATCAAGTAATATAGCGTTGCTACACAGTGCAGCCTGTACAGTTCAGTCTTATGTGTGGGAATGTTCTTCGTGATAGGCACATTTGGATGTTACATTGCATATGCACAGAAATGTTGATTTTC